>JAMYIC010002182.1:1065-22995 GCA_024112705.1 Microcera coccophila | reverse complement strand
CAGCTAAGGCACTCATTGATTTATATAATTTCTCTCGATACACACCACCCAGCACTATCTTAAATGTTGTTGGTCGCATGTACTCTGCTGTTTGGCGTTAGGTCCCTACCCTATACTAGAAGCTTCGAGTCTCGTATATTTCTACCTCGTACGACGTATTAGTCACACTAAATCCGAGCCGAGAGATTCTTGAATATTCTTTAGTTAGTGTTATAATTATATTTTTCTGCCTGGGGAAGCGTGAAGACATTCATCGCGCTTGTTTATGTAGCTTATGAGATCTTAAAACTTGGGACTGCGTAGTACTACTTAGCACAATGGCTTTTATCGTTACTTATCTCAATGAGAAAACCGAACCAGGAATGATTATGTTCCTAGTCATTAACATCACTTTATAGCTTTATTGTTCAATCAATCATCGCTTGCCCAAATTCATATCATTCAACTCACTCGGCCGTCGTTGCTCCGGATACCCACGTCTCGGAGCCGACCAGGTAGACCTCGGCTTGTCTCCCCTTCCCCGCCACTTCGGTCCTCTCAAGCAACTAGCCAACCACCGGATCGGTGACAGATCGATGGACCAGTCACCCTATGTAACATCAACTCACCAATGTCTCTCCTTATAAACGCCATAGGGCGGCCTCTTACTTCTCCTCCCCATCCCTCACGTACCTTCAGCCTTCAATACACGCCAAGAGCCTTATATCTGAACAACACATCTATACCTCAACTGCCCCGTCATAGGCCGGCTTTCCTCAGCATCATGTCACAACAATCCCGAAAAGCCTCAGCAGACTCAAAAGTAGAGCCGCGGCCAAGCTCCTCGGTGGTTCTCATCTCTCCTCGGAACGAGGTTCTTCTGCTTCACCGAGTACAGACCTCTTCATCCTTTGCTTCAGCACACGTCTTCCCTGGCGGAAACTTGGACGCGTTTCACGACGGAGCTATCCCCGAAGTAGACTCGCCACAGAGGCACCAGGATGGACCGGCCTATCGGATGGGTGCTATTCGGGAGACATTTGAAGAGACCGGCATCCTGCTTGCTAAGAAGAATGGCCAGTTGGTCAACCTGAGTACCGAGGAGCGAGATGCTGCAAGGAAGAAGATCTATGGCAAGGAGATCAAGTTCCAAGACTGGCTCAAATCACTAGACGCAACTCCAGATACTGGTGAGTTTCATACTCTTTCCGCTGCGAAGCCCTGACTAATAGAAATGGTAGATGGTCTTGTCCCCTTCACAAGATGGATCACACCCACCAATGTCAAAAAGCGCTTCACAACCCAAATGTACCTCTATATCCTCCCCATCAGCAAAGGAAAAAACGCTATCCCCTCCGAAATGCTCATCCCAACTCCTGACGATGGCATTGAACACACAGCCGCTCTCTTCGCCCCAGCCTCCACTTTCCTCGCCCGCCTCTCCGCCAACTCCATCATCCTCTTCCCACCTCAAGCATACCTCCTGCACTTCGTCGCCAAGCTCTTCAGCGGCGCACCAAAATCAACATCCACAATGGATGTAACACTCCACCTGACCTCCCAGCGGAAAAAGCTCCTTGCGTTTATCAGAAAGGTCCCGACGGCGGAGTCGGAAAAGGGCAGGGAGCACGCGACGGCGAAAATTCCTTGGGGGGACAAGGCAATAAGCCCGCATAATCTGTTTGTAAGGAGCGGGGACGGGAAGGTGGTTTTGGGATTGGATAGGCCGGGGCATGAGTTGAAGGGGAGTGGGAGGGCCGGAGATTGGGAGAGGGTTGTTTTGGTTCACTTCACAAAGGGAGGACCCGTCGATGTTGAGGTGAGGAACAGGGAGGATGTATTGGCGGAGGAGAAGAGGGTGAAGGCTGAGAAGGAAAAGCTTTAGAAGAGCACAGAAAGCATGATACATCATAAAGATACGGTGGTCAGAGACGGATATATTTTACGCTTCAGATCTTGGCTTCTCCCACGCTGGCTCGTTGCTTCGTATTTTACCATCTTTTTCTTCTTCTTTTAAAACACCAGCTCTCACAAACGAGGAGACAGCATTGTGACAAGTTATATCAGGAGTGGCATTCAGTCGTCGCAACGTCTAAAATCCAGCATCACATGTGCCAATCCCAACGGGTATCATACGCCGAATCGCAACATGCAGCCCGCTTAACACCCAAATACATTAAACCGCATTTGCCCACCTAATCCGTGCTCGTCAAATTCTTCTTCCGTCATCACCATCTATTTGGCGGCTGGTTGGCCACCTGCTCCATCTCTAAGCCCCTGATATTTTGGCTCCAATCCTGCCAATTAAACTCATCCCCGAGCATATCCGTATCTTCTCCTCCCACGTCATCGAACTTGGTGTTCATCGGTGTAAACGCGTCCGGCCAAAGGTATGGGGGAAGATGATCGTCCTTGACGGGCTGCGTTTGAAGTAAAGGAGGCTGCTGTCTGAGGGCACCGGGTTGCGTGATGGGGTTTTGAGTATTGGGTCTAACCATGCCTGAAGCAGCTCCTGCAGCGGGGTTCCCCACTGAATTAGCCAGGTCGTTGATGGGTATGGGCCAGAGTGCTGTAAGGGGGAAAGTGCCGTTCTGATTCATGAGGTCGTCCATCATGTTCATGGCTGCGTCAGAGAAGTCAATGTCGGACGGGATGTCTTTTCCACTGGGGGTCCGAGCCCCCGAGCCCTGCCGTCGAAGTGGTTGTCGAGGTTGTGTTGTAAATGGTGGCGAGAAGGTCGGCTCTGAGGCTACTGACGCCCCCGATGGCACCGGAGGCTCCGGCCGACCCAGGGGAGGCATCGACGCGCTTCCTCCATCTGGCCGTACGAGCATCCACCACCTTTCTCTGACTTCGTCCATCTTAATCTCGGTCCCCGGAGCGGGGCCAAAGCGAGTCTGTGCAGGATTCATCCTTTCTTCGAAGTCCAACCGGCGGGCCTCCTCAGGATCGGCTCTGAGCCGAGCCAACTGTGTGACTCGATGCCTCCTTGCTCTGACAAAGAGCTTTCGTAGAGGTAAGAAAACTGCTGTGTGGTTGGAACTCTTGGCATATTCAACTGGGTCTCTCTCATATCCATTGAGAGCTTCCCAACCTCGCTCAACGAGTGCAGTCCATGGACGTCGACATGTCTCAATCAGAGCATAAGCGATAGCATGCCAATTAGTGTACGTCAGAAACAACCATCTAAACTGTCTGCATCGATGATCCGTATTTAGAATATGGGCGTATTCCATGATCTCGATGGCTGCGACATATATGCGTTGCCGAATGTCGTTTGTCAGTTGAAACTCAGAGCCGGGGAAAAGCATCGGTTGGTAAATGACGAGGCACATCTTGGCCATGATGACCCGGGCGATGACAGCAGCCATCCAATACAAGGGATCTGTTTCGCTATAAACATGGCTGAGGAACTTGCCTTCGATGCCCTGATAGACGTCGATGAGCATACGCTCTCTGTCGACGAGGCTCGTAGCTCCTGCTTTTGGACACATAGTCACGGCGGCAGAGGAAGCTCTAACGAGTCGCCTAGAGAGACCACAAATCTCATAACGCACAAGAGCAACGGCAGCATCGGAACGGCCCTCCTTCGGCTCCGGAAACTCGACGGTCGTGGGACTAATGTCTTTGTCATCGATGTTACTAGGCTTCTGGGTGTCGTAGGTTATTTCCCCGATGATGAGATCTGTGCCCAGTTCCTCGGCGGAGCGGAGGTCAAGGATGAGAAGGGCCCACCAAAGTCGCCTCCTCATCTCGGTCTCGTACGGGCTGAGGCCAAAATGAGATCCGTCACGATGGAGACCCATGCCCTGCGCTAAATGGACCAGCAGACCAGTGAGTGACCAGCAAAATCGGCTCTCATCGTGCCTTCTGACAATTATTAGGAATATGGTAAAGGCTTGCAAGACCGAAATGTCCGAGGTGTTGAGAAAGTTCGCCTTTGAGAGGCCTTGCTCGACAGCAAACCGGTACTGGGTAAGTAGGTCTTCCTTGTTGGCGCCAAGATTAGTTTGCACCTGTGAGATGAAGTCAGCTCTGAAGACTCGTCAGCGACGGGCCTTACAACTCACCTCATCGGGTTCTAAGGAAGTGATAGCTCCGTAGTAAATAGCAAAGACCAATGCTTCGTGCCCGGGGCTGAGCTTGTCGTTGTTTCTCCTTGCGTCGCGGAATATTGCTTCCATGGACGGAACGTGCAAAACCTTGATGAGAGGCTCTACGTTTTCCTGAAAGACTGACCACAGAAAGGGGACGTGAGATGGCAGAGGATGACATTTCCGAAGATCGACATCAGAGGAGCGGTACCCAAGAATAAAGGAGTGATGATCCACCTTGGGAACTGCTACGGGCGGATCGTCAGGGGTTTCTTCATCCTCAGAGTGATCAGATTCCTCATCAGTCAACCGTTGGGTCTCTTCGCGAATTGAGTCGAGCTGCGGAGGTTAGCAAGTCCAGACTAACCATCAAAGGGAAGGGAATATACCTCGTCGTTAACCTTGGCCCAAAATCCACTGCTGACATATCTCTTGCTGCCCTTGTGATCATTCAAGACCAGACGCCCAAATTGTTGCTGGATATCCTTCTTCCGTGCCGCCTCGCTACGGTCGCTCATCGAATCACTACCTCCCGGGCTCTGGATCGAAGCGCCCGCGCCAGCATTCACCATCTGTCTTTGGGCCATAGAGGCCGTCCTCTCGGCCGTTTGGACGACTCCAAATGTCGCATCAGGCGAGCCAGCGGTGGAAGGATTTTTACCTGCCGATTCGACCTCGATTTGTCCACTCAACTCCTCGACAATACCCTCCAGCTTCTTGAGCCTCTTCATCAACTCCAACTCGCGCTGACTCGAGTTCTTCGGCTGCGCATTCGGGTCTTTCGGGCGAGGTTGGCGCGGCGCCCTCCCCGGAGCGGGAAACACGCAAGGAATCTGAGCTCGACGACAATTTGAGCATGGCATTTGCTTGTCGCAACGGACTTTGCGCCTTCGACATGTTACACAGGATCGCGGGTTGAGGGCAGGCTCTCCGGAGCCTCCAGGGGCTTGTATGGGGCTTGTGTGGGCGTCCGGACCGGTCGTCTGGTACACGGTAACATTGCCTTGAGATTCGCGCCGCTGATGCGCGGAATTCTGGAGGGACCCTGACGTTGGCGACGTGGTAAAGGGGTCCATGGCGTCGGTGCCGGTGGCTTGGTTGAGGTCGTTGAAATCAAAACTCATAGCCAAAGTGTATATATATTGGCTCATATCATGGGGTCTCGGAGTGGCGAGCGAAGATGCGACCGACCTCCCACGGGCTCGGTGATCTAGTCGGGAAGTGACGGGTGTAAAGAGGTAGTCTGAGCCCGAACAGGCCAATCGAGTCCTCGCGGGCTAGTCGGACAGAAATCTCAAGGCACAGCGACACCGGCCTGCTGTTCCAGCAGCTTGACCATCAGTCGTCCTCGTGGGCGAGTTCTGAGGATGCTGAAAACGGTGAAAACAAAGTAAAGAAAGTATTGACGGATGAGTCGAAGTTGAGTGGGGTGGGGGTTGACCAGAATGCGAAATGCAGATGGGGCGCTCGGGGACGCCTTCTGGGGGCTCCCATGGCGGCCTTGGCCCCCTATGACTACTGGGGATACACTGGAAGGCGAGCCACTGGCAACCCCCGGACGGGCCCTAAGCTGCTGGTTTTCCAGCCCTAACAGGCGGGATCGTTTTCGATACGCCCTAAAAGTCCCCGATAGGCTAGGGGAGCATCTGAGTCGAACGAGTCTAGCGAGTAAGCGCCAATGCCTACCGACTGATGGATGATGTTGTCGTCATGAAGCCCCCGCCTTTTCGCATTACCAATCCGTCTATGCTTTCGATCATAAGCGTCTGGATCGCTTAGATGACCGCAACTCTAGTCGTCGAGCAATCATGATTTTAGGCGTGAAAATGGCGTTCGTCCATGTGATTGATGTTGAATCTGACTGAGTCAAGGCCTTGTGCACAGTACGGACCCTGGGAGGGGGACTGATTGATAGTCCCGGCTTGGTTTGTCAGCTGTCCCCTCGGCGACGTTAAACCCCGTTATGCATATCTCCGAGCGTCATCGGCCCCTATTTAGCGCTCTTTCCCGCTGTAACTGAAGCATCATGTACATTTGTTTAAGGGCGTCATCGATCCGTATAAGGTAGTCGTTGGGTCGGCTAAGAATTGAACGTTTGCAAGCTCCTGAGCGTTCGTGGTTGGGTTATCTGACCTGGTCGGATCTGTTTCGCCTGGTAGTTCACATGTGATGCTTACTTCCGCGGTGTTGGATGTCGCGGAATGGAAACCGCGGCTCTGTAATTGAGTTTGAGCAATCGCTCATGGATATACAAGGTAATAGACGGCTCAATCGCGATAACGAAACCACTCCGTGCGTAGTCGTTGCGATACCGTAGCGCCCTCTACCAGATGTTGGCGACCGTCTATAAATTCCCATCCCCCGGGCGAACTGGCGCAGTACGCCTTGCGAACACCTATCTGCCTCGTCTGGATGGAACTGCACAGCCGGCACGTTTTCCAGGCGGCCGGTATCGTTAACCACAAAATGCATTTCCCCACGTTTCGATGAACGCTAGCACTGCGGAAGGGGAGGAGGATCAAAACCCAAAGCCGTGGGATTATTACTGGTATGTGTTGATTGGGACCTTGGACAATACCTTGGTCATCGTGTGCGGCTATTAGTTCTCGCCCGTCAGGCGGCCCTGACAATACATGTTTTATCCTCAAGCCGGTCTTGTATAGTTTGTGCGAAGGACCGAGATTCATACTCGTACAAAACGACATCCAGCTGAGTGCGGAGGACGCCGCTGCTCCCGGTGCGTGGCCTTCTGGAACACGGGCCTACGGCAGCACGGACCCCGCGTTCGACGCCGGTCCTTCGACCGGGTACGACATCTGGCCCGCGGACAGCGGGCACGACAAGTGCCGGCACCCAACTGATTAATCTCTCGTTGACGCTTGCGGTCTCCCAGCTGCTGAGCTGGCAAGTGGAGAAGTCAGTTCACCGGAGACTGGCTCGTCCTATCGGATATCTCAAGTAGAATGGTTGTCTCGGGTGAGGCCACTATCCAGAGGCCCTGTCAACGGCGTCCCGACGTGGCTGTCGCACACAAACCTGCTTGAAGCTCGATATCTAGTCCAGCAGACCCAATTGACAGGGAAGTGCATGATAGTAAAGCCGGCTTGACCCGCTACCGATAAGCGGTATGTGAAGCAACTCCAGTCCCAGCGTGTCGTATCACATCACAAGCTCCTGGTGTCAATCCCCAACTTCGGTCCAAGTAACGCCGAGAAATGGGCGAAATTCGCCAATGCAGAGCCCCAAATAGTGGGAAACCAGACCCAATTTCCCCGCTTAGCCGTCATTGACCGGTTTACATAGTACGTGGTAAATTTTAGCTGCGCGATGGCACCTGGCAATTCATGGGTGCTTGATGTCGCCAGGCATCCCTAGTATCCGGACTACTCGATGGGTGTTGGCATGCATGCCAAAGTCTAGGGTTCGGTGTGGACATGTTGGTACGGGGTTGCATGCGGAGGATTGAACGATTGGCTGGGTGAATTCACCCAAAATGCCGGTGTAGAATGATTCGCTGTCCCCGGATCAGCAAACGTGAATGAATGAGTCAATTGCATCGGAGCCATGCAATAGAACCTGCCCGCGCGGGTACGAGATGCTTGAGAACGGGTAGTTATCGTCTCGGTGACGAGTAACACTCATCGGTGATAACGTTGTCGAAATATCACTGGTAGATCCTCGACCGAATCCGCCAGATGCGAAATGAGCTGTCATGATCGTCAAGTGGGCTCTTGGCTTGGCTTAACATCCTCAATCGGAAGCTAAGGTAGAAGTCACGGGCATGAAGATGCCCGAACCACCTCAAATCCTCCCTCTCACCGGAACCCCCTCACATCAATACCTAGCCACACACATGGCCCGGATTGGCATGTCCCGCCGCGAGAGATAATCTCTGCCATCGTCATTGGCAAGTCATCCTTGCCCGTGCCATGTTCGACTCTCCAGCCACGAGCGGAAGGTCTCTAATGCGAGCCACACATGGTGCATGAGAACTGTCTGAGAGTGGTGCCAACACTCTCAGACCCTCGTCCCGAACCAGTGATATCTCCCAGAAAGAGCCGCATAGAATGTGGTGCGAAATCATTGGCGTAGAGCGGTACCGTAGTACTCGAACTTGCATGGGAGACTGATCCTCGGGATAGTGTCTCTCGAGGCGCTAGAAAGCTTTCACTGATGGGAACGCAGCTAACCTACAAGACTTTGAAGTATATAAACCCGTTGAAGGACCGTCGAGAAACGCACCAAAACTCAGACTCATCACCAAGCAGAGTCTGCGCAGATCTCGGCGATAAGCTTTCTGAAGCGCCAACCCAAACGATTCCCCATCTCAACCGCATAATACCCTCAGTCAAAGGAACATGGCCGACGGTGATGATGGAAGGTAACACTGCGGGTCCATCAGTGCATTGACCAAAGACACTGACAGATAGAGCAGAATGCCTATTGATGACTACCTTGACGCTCCTGACGAGCTTCCCGACCGCCTGTTGAAGCCTGATGATGAGAGTGGTGACGAGGAGGAGCCCAAGGATGATAAAGGGGATGGCAAATAGCTGGGTGCCAAAAATCTATGTGCGCCACACTGGCATGATGGGGATCAGGATCATGGGGCGTTCTCAGTTAGTTATATCCATTTGCTTTCGACCAATTTGTAATTCGTTAGACACCACTATCATGCAATGTCATACTCGAAATCCATAATGAAACTTCCGAAACAACCTTTGTGCGATAAATTGGACGCATAACGCAGGCGAGTGGGCGATAGAGGAGCTCTATTGATTGGCCTTTCGAAGTAGCAATTGGCTAAAATGTATAGATGAATGGGCTCTATCTCTACCAGCAGGCTGTATGTGTGACACGATCTTGCAAGAACCGAGAGAACTCGTTGAAACCGGCTTTGCGCCAAACGCCTCGCTTATAATGTTAATGATAACCAAATCAAAACCGCTTTCTTTCTTTCCCTCGTAAATTGACTTTCCATAGGCAGCAAATGCTCTTTGACTCGCACCATTTTTTGAGCTCGGTAGGGTTGACCTCTTCGTCGTAGCCCACTCGGGTCAATTGCCCAGAGTTGAGCCAACCTGTCAAGTCTTCTAGGACTATAGGGTCGTAGAGCAAGATCTTTTCGTGCCAAGAGGGGTCCAGTGGATCTTTAGTGCGAGGTGCTGTTGTGATTGCTTTAGTGATATGACCGAATAGAGCTGCTTGCTGATCGGTTGGAGAGGCTGCCAGAGAGAGCTCAGTATCCTCACCGAGCGACATGTCAAGTGGCGGCGGCGATGAGAATACTCTCTCAGAAACGGAAGAAACTGGCGAAGAAGCTAGCTCGCTTTCGTTGTCCGATGCAGAGTCCGGAATCTCAATGACAGTGCTAGAGACAACTTTCTTGCGTCTCGGTGCGGTCTTGGCAGTGTTTTGTTTGGGCGACTTTGACTTCTTGGCTCGCGACGCAGCAGCTTGCACCGGACTGGCAGAATCCTTCCTAGGGCGACCACGGGCTCGTTCGGGAGACGAGATTGGAGACGGAGACGAAGGTGGTTGCGCAGACGGCGGGGGCTCTTGAGGCTCTACTGCACTAATGCTACTCTTCCTGGGCCTGCCGCGAGGTCTCGTCGGGGTGATTGTTGCAGTGGCGGATTTCCGTATCCTGGACGCAGCCGATAAAGAAGCACTAGTATGAATACCTGCTCTTCCCATACGAGCTTTGCTTTCCCAACATTTATCTAAGAGGGCAATCATGGCGTCCCGTCTCTTCACCGGTTTGAACCCGTAAGATTTGATCTCTTTCGCAAGCTGAATATCTGTATAAAGTTGGTAGCTAGGCCGTTGAGGTCCCGGCAGGGCATCCGTGTCTCTCAGTGATCTCTCAGGTCGTTGTGCTGATTCGTCTCGAGATTTCGGGGCCATTGAAAGAACCTCGCCTGCTGGACTGATCTGACGAGGAATTTCCGTACCAATTGATATATCACTGTCAGAAAAGAATGGCAATGCTTCGTCGATGACTTGGAGTGGATCAACAGCGGGCGCGGGTAGAACATCGGATAGGTTCAAGAATGAATCCCTTTCAACCATATCAGCATCGCTGACGGAAGCCGGAGGATTTTCATCCTTGAAATAACCGAAAGGGTCTGTTTCATGTCTGCTGACTGGTAGTTGGGGCGAACCATCCGCAAGGTCTATGACGTCTATGTCGAAGAGATCGCCCTCTGCATCACGAGCCCCAGCATTCCATAACTTTGGGCGTTGGTCGGGAGGCTCAATAGTATCGCTATTGATGAGCGTTAAAAGTAGATTTTCATCTAGTTGATTCGAATGTCTTAGAGCAGCTTGGATATCCCGCAATACAGTTGGCGACGGCTCCCTAGCTAACTGGCTTGAGGTCCCAAAAACGAAGTCTTGATTGGCGACTTGTGCTAAAGCAGCGCCTGGGGACAACAATATCGGTTTCGGTGGTGGTGCTTTCTTCTTTGATGCACGCTTCTTCAGCTTTCCTTTGCCTTTAGCATTCATCTGAGGTTTGACTGCCGAGGCTGACGACACCGCCTTGTTGGCTGGAAAATAATTAAGAAGCGATGATGGTGGAGGAGCAGGATCTGCCTGGGTAGCGACTTTGTATGCTGCTGTCGCTATCGCGGTGATCGTCCTTGGCTTCTTCTTCGGAGCCTTCTGCTTAACTGGCGACTTTTCTGGAATAGCTCGTGCTGCTGAATCCGGATCCTTCACAACTACAAGCTCGATAAGTTTGCGCTTCTTCAAGAAACTTGAATCTTCATCCGAAGCTGTGGTGGTGAGGGGTAGTTCCCCTTGTTGACAAGTGTAGTCCTGTAGCAGGCTCTTGAATTTTGATGCCTGACAGGCACTTGCATCTGAAGAACAGGGCGGTTTGATAGCTGAAGAACTTGCGTCAATGCTGACGACGGTCTTCTTAGCCGGCGGAGTCCAGTCCATCCTTCGAACCATTGCAGGTTCTAATTGAAGCGGCTCCTCCGTGGCCTTCTTTTCCAATCTTGCCGGTACATCTGGCTTGGGTTCGGTCGAGAAATGGTTACTCATAGTCTCCGTCTTCCTCCTGCGTTGAGTTGCTTTGCCTTGTGCCTTCGACTCCGAAATCTTGGCTATTTCGTTCCCGTCCTTAGCTTTGGGCTTGGACTCATGTTTTCTGTATGCCTGAACTTCTTTTCGCGACTCTTGATCAGAAGTCGAATTTGTCAATGGATCAGTATTCAGTGTTTCTTGCTGCTGTTTGGGCTTGCGAGATCTGCGCGCGGATATCGAATGGACAGAGACCTCATCTAAATCAGGCGTGCCATCTGCCTTGTGTTGTGCCGGGGTGATAGAGGAGACAAGCTGGTTGCTGGAAGGGATTTCTGGAAGGGCTTGCGTGGATTCTAACAGGCTTTTCGCAGAAATGAAGGTGGTCGTTGCATCAATCGGTATATGGGCAGCCTTGCTACCACTTCGGATCGTCGTTCGTGCCGAGTTCTGTGATAGAATATCATGGAGCGGGGGTAGGTCTGGAGATGAGGATCGAACGACATGGCATTCGCGTCTCATGCCCAAACGGGTGGGTGGCAGAAACACATCGGGAGAAGACATTGCGCGTAAGTTGGAGAGCAGCTGAGTGCGCAAAGCGCATCTCAGGCTTTGGGCGCGCAGTTGAATGGTTTCGAAGGAACGACCGTCCAATCTAGAGACAAGATTCGCCACTGGGCTGCCGCTGCTCGACTGAATCGATCGCCCAGCGAGGCTCGCCTTAGAACGGAAAGCGTTGATCGCGACGATGCCGCGTTGTCACGTGAAATTCCACGTGATATACTCAAAGCCCTGGGCAGCCCCACGAAATTGATGAACCACACCAAATTTCGACGGAACTTTTCTGCATCCCACTAAGCGTTTGCGACGACCTTATCTCACGCCGAAACACACTCCCAAACCACCCGCAACAACCCCCTCACAAACCGCTAAAATGGAGAACGACCGTGGCGAGATCGTCGATCTGTAAGACTTGTCGAAAAGTCATCGATGAAGTCAAAATACTAATATGTTGTCGTCTAGCTACGTCCCCCGCAAGTGCAGTGCCACCAACCGCATCATCAAGGCCAAGGACCACGGATCTGTCCAGATCTCGGTTGCGAAGGTTGACGAGAACGGCCGCGCCGTCCAGGGCGAGAATCACGTCTACGCCCTCTGCGGGTTCGTCCGAGCGATGGGTGAGAGCGACGACGCCCTGAACCGATTGGCCCAGCGGGACGGTCTCCTCAAGAGCGTCTGGAGCGCCCAGCGATAAACCCGGAGATCTGGCGAGGTATTGTCTCATGAGGCGATCGATATCTGGAAATATGATTCTGACAAGGGAATCAGGGTTTTGGTTCGGGATGGTTGAAGGCATGGGTGGAACTAGAGTTGGCTGCCATTAGCAAATCCAATTCGAGGCGTTCGGCTCGATTTTGACACCACACCGCGATACTCGACCTGCGTCCGAAGATGTGATTAGTGGTGACATGCATTCCGGCTGGTGAAGTCTCCTCGGAACGACCTTTGGTCATCCAATGTCCGGGGATTCTGGGGCTACCTCGATAGTCTCTGTGCCGCAGATTTAAATGGCCTGCAAAAAGCCGTGGCGGTTAAGTCCCTCGTCAAGGTACAGATACGGGTCAGATATACTACTTGGAGGAGCTCCCTAAGGACTTAATTCATTGATACAGGTACCCTCAAACTACCGTCACTAAGCATCCTCGTGCCATGCTCATGCATCATCGCTTGCTAGCCCCTCTTTATAGGCAGCCAACGCACGATCTCGGCAGTCCTTGTGCTCAACAATCTGTTTCGGATATCCTTGTTTCCTTGCCTTGTCTCCAGCCCCTCGGTTGTAAGGATCGTGAATCGCCTTGCCTGTTATGCCTTTTAGCTCCGGAACCCACTTGCGGATGTAGTCTCCATCCGGATCGAACTTCTCGCTCTGAAGCAAAGGGTTAAAGATTCGAAAGTAAGGTTGGGGATCAACGCCAGTGCTGGCACAGAAGCCCCAGCCGCCATTGTTACTTGCAAAATCACCATCAATCAGGTGTTCCATGAAATAACGTTCACCCATCCGCCAGTCAAGTAGCAGGTCTTTGGCCAGGAAGGAGGCCACGATCATGCGACATCTGTTGTGCATGTAGCCAAGGAAATTGAGCTGCCGCATGGCCGCGTCGACGATGGGAAAACCGGTCTTGCCTTCACACCAGGCGGTGAAGTGATCCTTATCATATGACCATGAGATGTTCGAGTATTCTGGCTTAAATGGCTTGTTCATGCTTGAGACGGTCAGCGTCGATCGGAGACGGAAGAGTTTGTTACTCCGCACTTACCAGACGTATGGCCAATTGACGAGTACATGTTTGTAAAAGTCACGCCAGGCGACTTCGCTGATCCAAACTTGAATTCCCTGGATGCCCGCGTTCAGCTTCTTCGTTTTGTTCCTGTCCCTCGCGGTCCTAACGCAGGTTCTGGCGCTGATTGTTCCAGCAGCCAAGTGAACGGAGATGCACGAGGTGCCATTGTCTGATGGTATGTTCCTCCTGTCATGATAGCTGCCAATCTTTTCCTCGCAAAACTTATCTAGCCTTGCCTTGGCTTCATGCTCCCCACATGGCCAAAGGGAAAGGAACCTCTTCTTCTCTTCATCGGTGAGGGCCTTGCTTAGCGGAGCTGCTGGGATCGCGACATCAAAAAGCTTTTTGAACGTCTTGCGAGTGCTGGCAGGGTTCTTCTCGGGTAGTTCAAACAATTCCAAGAGATCAAGATTCTCATGTATATGAGCGATCCAGGCTCGGCACCAGGGCGAGTAAACGGCATATTGCTTCCCCGAACCGCTGCGCAGCTCACCTGGAGGAACCACACATGTGTCATGGACGACTTCGAAAGATTTGCCATTCTCGGCCAGGTCTCTGACCATGGCTGCCTCCCGTCTCAGCTCATCGACTTCATATTCCATATTAGCAAAGAGATGATTTGCTCCCCATTCTTCCATGAGCTCTAAGATTCGATCGGGGACTCTCTTTCTCTTCTCTTGCACTTCGACATAAAGCGGGATGTCGAGCTTTGCCAAGTCTTGCTTTAGTACCTCGAGGGTTCTAAGCATGAAATCGACTCTCGCAGGAGATCGTAAATGCGCCTCGTAGTCCTGCGGGCTTACAATGAATAAGCAAATGAGCGGAACTCCTGCTTTCTTGGCTTTGTCACTCGCCAGGGCCAGCGCCCGGTTATCGGAATGGCGCAAGTCCATCCTGAACCAGTGAACCACGGCATTCTTGACTTCCACGGCTTTCCTTTCCTGTGCTGTCTCCTCCATGGCACCGATCAATTCCTCTATTGGTCGCGGAATTTCGTCACTGTTGTAGGCGCGCGCACGAGCGTTGCTCATCTCGGGTGGGTAGTATTTGCGTACAACAATGCCATTTTCCTCTGTCTCTGCGGCTAGATGGTGAGGCTGGCTCAAGCCTGTGACTGAATGGGATCCATTTTCTGTCTTCGCTTTCTTGTTCACGGCTATTTTTCCGTTCGGGTGCGTGGCTGATTTGCGCTTGGCAGACTTTGGTGGCATTGTGGTGAACGGCGTAAAGGCGAACGGTCGCGTTGTTAATGTTAGAGCTCGATGACTTATACGCGGGAGATTTAAGCTGACTAGGCGTAACGCGAGATGATGGTGCGACCAGAACATGAAAGATTGATTCAGAGTGCGTTTTCGAAAAAAATCTCCTCTCCGGGGAACAACCTGTGAAAGGAGAGAGATTTAGTCAGTGTGGTCCTGGCCTAAGTGATAGGAAATGGCTTGCCAGAAACCGATGCGAAGTGCATTATGACGTCCACGGAGATCGAGGCGAGCGCACTAACATCTTAGATCCAAGGAACCAAGCTAGCCACCTAAATCACACAGATCGATCGCCACTACGAAGAACGTCGCCCATGAAGTACATTTTTATTTTCTCCCAATTTAGCAATCTTCTTTTGTTCGATTTCGGAGGTTCAAGCGATAAATAAGATCATGACTGACAGTAATGAACTCTGCAGTTGCTATGAAGCCGATGCATTTACCGTTACTCATAGCGGGCTGAGGTGAATTGGCTGGGTACCTTGTGCTCTGAAGGAACCCGGGGCTAACGCGTACGGATGCGTTCTATTACTCCCAAGCACTCTAGCTGCAAGTGAACTGGATAAGTCAGTAGACAAGGCAAACGAGTTGAGAGGATAATTGGATCTACTAGTGCTTGAGAAACCGATGAAGACTAAGCTGTCGGAAATTTCAAAGCTTGAAATTCATAATGTCAATCTTCTCGTTGTTCCCATCTTGATACGAAGATTAACGTGACAATGCGATCAATATGAAGAATTTGAAATATAATTTTGACTTGATTTACTGTCCAACCTCTTCATCGGATTACGTTCCTTCGTAAATCATCTAACCGACCAAGATTATTATTCAATTCCCGTCAATTCAGGACAACGATCGCCACTTGAACGCGATCTGTCTGACAGCTGGATGCAGCTGGTGCCGGCTCTCACCCAAAAACGCGTGAGCTTTACGCGCGCGCCACCTGAGTTGATGCCTGCCTAATAGGCCGCTGACTTACACCTCGCATTTTCTCTCTCGCTTCGAGAACGACACCCCCCTTCCTCGTCGACATATGTCGTGAATCGTCGCACAGGTCATCTACCGACTGAATCCTCCACGCACCGTCTTCCAGAGCCTGATCTGTTCCTGATCAGGCTTGTCGGTTACCCGCAGGACTTGCATCACTTTCGCGGTTCTTTAAAGCACCTACAAGTCCACATGGCCCGTGGAACCTGACCGCCCCCGGCTGATCGAGCAAATCCATGCCCTTGCTCTCTGGAAAATCAACCCTAGTTCGAGTTCCATCGCCCGAGAAAAGTCCAAGGAGGCTTTGTTGGTTCGGTCATTGCGCCGACGATAGGCAGTGTTGCCAAAGCCTTCCCTTCAGAGTCTTGAGAGCACTTTCCTGATAACTGTTACACAAGCTGTCAGTCTGACACGTCAGAGGTTCACTTCGCTAGGCCAAACGTTACTTCCTTGTTCGTGTATCGTGGCTTATTACGCCGAGAAGATTATCCCCCTACCTCCCATCTTCTGTCGTAACCATGGCTTCCCCTCGATCATGGCTACCTCTACCTTTGCCCTCCTCATCTGATCTTCCAGTGCTTCTGGTCTCCATAGATGTTGGTCCAGCGGAATACACTGTTCATGTCACCGATATGGCGAACCTGTGGACCGAGAGTCTCGATCGGAAGGCCATCTGCATCCGAGGATGGAGCGAGAACACCGTCATTGACCCGAGTGATACGACAGAGAACATGTCCAAGTTTCTCACAAGCCTCAAGGCCTCACTAGATTCAAACGAACCCGGCCACGATGAAACTTACCTCGATCTGGTACCTGCCGCGAGGTCGGATGCTGGAGATGACGGTCTCACTTTGAGGATCACCCGTGAGTTGCCAGGTTTATCACCTCTTAAGTGGCCTATGCACCTGAAGAAGTCTCAGCCTTCAGCTATCGCAACAGGCTTAGTACTTCCTTTGGTTGAAGCCCATCGCACCAGGAGTCGAGATGTGCAGTCTCTCATTCGTATCATAGAGCAGAAAGACGTTATCCTAGCAAAGCTCTTGGATAAGCTGGAGGCAATGGGGACGGGCTTGGAGCATGTGTTCAATCCTCTATCAGGAAGGAAAAAAGTGAGCAGGGCAGCTGCGGCAGATAAGATTCCGGGGCTTGGCCCCTTCAATCCACGTAGTTGGAAATCGGATATGGATGATCACGACGATGGCCCAAGCGCTACAGAAACTCTAGTGAAGCAAGTTTTTGGGGGAGAAGGGCTGCAGTCCCAAGCTATATCGGGGATGGGTGAATCGCCTGGGCTAGATGGGTGGTGGCGTGGATTCAAGGGTGCTGCTCGCCGTTCGGTACAGCCCCCGAAGAAGGCTGCGTCCTCAAAGCAATTGTCTCCCCGGGCGGCAAGGGATGTGTTGGACGACGATGACGCCGACTTTCAAGTTCAATCGACACCACCGCACCTGATATCGACTCGGGAACCAGCGGGTACCAACAAGGATATATCGTTTAGAGATGTCTCTACGGAAGGTGGGGAAGAATCTCCGTCACCAGCTAGGCATATTGCAGCGGCTCAGTCCTCTGAAACAATACCAGAGCCCGAGGCTAAGAAGTCTGCCGCAAAATTGGGGACACTCGGCCGAAGAAAGAAATCATCTCCGACCGGTACTCTGGGCTCCTTGAGGATTCCATCAAGGGAAAGAGCCCCTAGCCCCAATCCTGATGATTCTGAGACAGCATCGGAAGCGGAAGATGATGGTGCAACAACTTCGCTTCCAGATGATGAACGAGGCGCTCCTACATCTCCCGCACTGGCTGCGATACCTAAGAAAACTGGTCTTGGACGAATTGGCGGGCCTAAGCCCAAGTCCGCTAGTAAGGAAGGAAGCGTTACATGGGAACATAAGACTGATAGGCTAGTAAGCCAGCAAGTTGCATTCCCTGCTCCTAAGAAGCTTGGTGTGACTGGAAAGAAGAAAGCAGGCGGCCCAGCCGTTACGACAGCGACTCAGGATAGCGCAAGAGGTCGTTTCCGAGAGGTAAGCTATTTGAAGGAAGGCGACCCAAAGCTTCAGCCCAGGGAAACCTCCCAGGAGAGGGCTGATCGAAAGCGGGCAGAGCTCAAAAGAGACTTGGAGAAGAGGGCAGCTGCTGGTCCAACCAAGAAGAAGCGGAAGTTCTAGGCATCCTCTTTTACTCGTATCAACCAGTGGCTGAGCCTCCAGATGTGTTCTGTACAATATCTGAAGAAATCGATACTTCTCCTCAAACACTGCACGACCAGATCATTTGATGAGTGTTCGGACTCCCCTCACTAGCTCTCGGAGACAGGACGACGATGTTGGATGTTGCGTGACGAATGATTCACTCGACGATGACCTTTTCACAATTTCTTCTAGTCCCCGAAGCTAGTCGGCGTGGTCTCGATCCATCCGACACTCAACACCCTAAGTTATATTCTCCGACATACCCCATACTACCACCATCTACTTGGGCCACATTTGTGTTCGTATACTTACACACCTGATACCTGTTTGAAGATTGGAACCCGCCGCAGCTATCCGATCAACCAGTCAGCACAAGTCTACGGTCGATACCAAGCTATGTCCCCCTTAATGTTGTATCCGCCGAGCAGTCCCAGTTTCAGGTGATACCACGTCGGACCTGCCCATGATGGACATGCCTTTCGGACTTGGACCTCATGTATATACAAGCATAATCTTGATTGAGCTTACGACGTCAATTCCATTATCCTCGAGTGCTTAGTTCGAATCACAAAGGAAGACTGTTTCCAATCCATTCCCTCCCCTTTTTTTTTCTGGGGGGGGATTAGCTTCTGAGATGATCTTACAGCTGCGTACGGCCTCCCAATTTACGAGGGACAAGTCTTCAAACCGGCCTGCTTCAACTATCATCGGCCAAAGGTATGATTACTCGAATGGGAGCTGCGGGAGATCCTATCGGAACTCAGGGGTGATCAGAGCATCACTGCAACTTGGGGATTTTGAGAACGCGACTCTTCAACTGATGAGATCCTACCCGTACCCAAGTCTGAGCGGCAGCTGCACTTCGCAATTTCGAAAAAAATTGTCTATTTTCTTGTTAAACTGCACCCTCGCAAATGGTTTTCAAATCATGTCATGAAGGCCGAGTTGACGGTCTCTCCTTATCTTCTACAGCTATATCATCGTCTCTCGTTACGGCGGTTGTCGGTCTTGTTGTCTCTGTAATCAATTTCGTTTCACTTTTTGAGTACACGAAGCTTAAACGACGAGGGACTTGGTTACCCTTGATAACAGCTGTTGCGAACAGCCCGGATCATCAACAACGCTCCGAGGAATCTTCTTGCAGATCACTCTGCAGCCTCTATTGCTGGGAAGACCAAACCCACGACTGTACGATTGGTTTACCGGGGCTTTTGAAATGCGTTTGCAGGGGCCTAGAAGCGGGCAACCTTGTCGGGCTTTGACTGAATTTCCCACTGCTACATGCGCAACGACTCGGTCCTGGCTATGCACAGAGTCATCTAAATACGGGGAACCGGACCCCGCGGTATGCTTTTAGTGCTTCCTCATCCACCGGGTTCCTCCATCCGGGGCGGACGCCACGCCAAGCCGTACAGAGAGAGGCCGTCCACTCCGAGCCAGCACCTATGTCCAGATGCCAACGTGGCAACGTGATTGTCTCCTCGGTCAGGGTTTCCAGGCAGGGATAAAGCAGCCTATTGTTTGTGAAAGCTGCCTAGAGTTTATGCAGTTTTGACTCGAGATAGTAAGGTCGCGAGCTGATACGATGTTCTTGGAAAACGCCTTGCTTAAATTAGACGGGCTCGAGCACATTATCTTGACCGGTGAGACTGAGAAGTGGGCTTCGACGGAACAGGGGTTGTCATTTTCGCATGGAGACTAGGACAAGTCTATCCTTGCACGACCACGAGGGTCGTGGGGGGGTGGGGGTAGAACTTGTGTCTCAACCCATTTACAAACTTCTCAGTCCAGCCATTCAAACCAACGTCAATCTACGTCGGTGGAAGTACGCTTCTTCTGCTACTTTACCTATCTACACAATTGAGCGGCGTTTTCGACTCTATTGGCGGCATTGTACGCACGAGCCGGCCGGTGGCCTTTGCCATCTTCCAGTAACCCGGTTATCATTACAATATTCAAGATGGGATCGCGATCTTATCTCGATAGGGTGGAGAGCATTCGTCGACGGATCACACTCTTACCAGGCCATGACGGTCATATTGTGACATTCGGCAAAGGTCAAACGATGTCCTTGTTTAACCTAGAAGAAAGGGAATTGCTTGCAGGAGACTAGCGAGCGGCAGGCCATCGGGTCTGCCGTCCACACCGGTCTGGCCACCAAACCGTGTGAGAGCACGCCATTCGACCAGGATGCCGTTGGACTGACACTTTAAGTTCGAGGCCTACGATAGCGGGGCAGACGTTTTCCAAATTCGAAGACCTGCAGCCGCAAGGCTCCAGTTGGTCTCTCCCTCTCTTCTCAGGCTCATGACGGTGACAGCCGCCTCTCTTCAGGGTCATCTCGGTAAGTTCCAGAAATCAGCCGGATAAGAATGTCGCGGAGACTGGACCGAAGTTGTGGATGCGGAAACCCGATCGCGATTTTGACAGTTGGACAGAGTGCCCCGAAGTTGCGTATGTTGCGACGCTGAGGCCAAAGGATGCCTGACGACCCGCCCCCATTGCATATTTATGCAACGGACCGTTTGCGTGAACCTTTCAGCTGGAACAAGAAGCGTGGTGACGTGGGGTGTCAAGTCATGCTCTGTATCTGCAGATGCTAGCCGTGGGCTCTCCGCCCTCCTATTTGACGAATCAACGCCGCCGGGACTCCTCAATTAAGAAAACATTCGTCCCAACCGGTGACGCAACCAGGGGGATGAGAACTACTCCCAATTGGGAAGGGCGGGCTGTCTTGCATGTGCTGAACGGACGAAGCTACTGCAAGGAGGCCAGGAGGGAAGTCTGATAGACGAAGTTGGCTTGATGGGTGTCGATTGTCAGTTCTGAGGGTTAGTCGGCGATCGTCTGGTTGGTGCGCACGCCATTATTAACAAACCGCTAGCTGACGCTAGGAACGATGCAATTGAGTGTCACGCCACTCCTTTCATCGACTGCATTACGACATTATCGAGATACCCGGGCCGTTCCTTTTAGCAGTTATCTGTCAGAATGACTAGGCATTCAGGCGCCATGTCGGCAGAGAGACTCTCGCGTCACCAAAGTCTCTCAGCGTGACGCAGTGAGGAAAAATAGCGTCGGAGGATACTTGGACTGCAGACACACAGCTCCCTTGTCCTCTTTGGCCTCTCGTTATGCTCCGCTGGCGACCGAGTCCGCCTTGCTGGGCTCAGGGTTTCCGCCGGACCCAAGTTCCAGGACCCTGGGCTGCTCATTTAGACCTGAGGGGTGTATTCATCTGAGGTGGCCTGATTCATGCGTTTTTTAGGCTTTTAATTTCCGTCCCGTCACGGCTGCCGGCCGTAGTCCAAATATCAGTTCACTCCCTCGCGCTCTTGCAGCAACAAATGGGCCAATGCGGTCGATCCGCCGCTATTGTGCTTTGCAGGCCAGTATCATTCGTCGCAGGCACGTTGCAAATGAACCTTCTCGTCATCATGCAGTGGAAAACACGAGGGCCACCTGTATTCAGACGCGGGCACTGCCCTCGGGGTGTGTATCAAGACAACGATACCTCCCGTTCCCGGGCCGCACTTTGCCAGGGTTCAGGGGCACTTGACTTTATGTACACTCTACCTTGTCCGCTACTCTCTTGATGTTTCTGGATCTAGTAAGGGACGAGGGGGAAACCGTGGGCCCAAATTCTAGTTGATCACGGATTCGGAGTTCAAGGCTGGTCCGTCCGCCCCGTGAGGCGACAGCCTCTCACCCTATGGAAAGAAAACACCGGATCAGCCTACACCAAATTTGGCTGTCTTTTAGTGACGACGATCCGCTATCCCCCCCTTCACCCCCGTCCAAATCTCCCCAAATGACAAGTCCCTGCAGAACGGCGCCATGTAACCCTGCCTCCTGTCAGTGCTGGTCAGTCATCCGCACCGACACTGATCGCCTGTATGGACCCAACCACAGGGCAAGCAATGGCATCTCTTGCAATAATTTTATCCTATCGATGTGTTTATTCTCATCTTATCGCTGGCTAAACGTATCGTAGATACAGCGTGCGATTCAGGAAACGCATTATAGACTCCTCCCACACTACGGC
>JAMYIC010002171.1:0-25773 GCA_024112705.1 Microcera coccophila | reverse complement strand
CCCCCCCCCTTCCAACCACCAATGTCAGCCTCTCGCGGCGGTCTCGGGGCCAGACCCGTGTCTTGCAAAAAAAAAAGAAGAAAAAATTCAGGAACCGAGTCCAACAAGGTTGCAGTTCGGAGACGTTGCCGAGAAAACCGCGATGGTGAGGTGCCGGAGGGGCCGGGATTAAACAAAAAAAATCATAGTATTTTCCCACTGGGCTATGGGGATCCGAGGTTTGAATTGGGTTTGGAGAGTGTGAATATGTGGGTTAGGTATGGATCTAGAGATACAGCTGAGACGCATTGACGACCATTTGCCACAATGACATACTACATACCCTGCCCTTAGCCAGGGACTGCTACTCAAATGAATTAGCAACGCAAACGGCATGACGTTGACACGTTCAGGGATAAATATCGCGGCAGGGCTGGGCACTATTCCCGACTCTACCAGCCACCCATGATAAGACGCTGTCGCAGAGCAGTAATTTCCGTGGTCGCTTATCTCGGGCGCTGCACGAAATGCTTACACGAGATGCAGGGGTATGAATTGTTGAGGGACGTCATATGAACGAAGTGCGAGTTGACATCTTCGAGTGAGTCTTCATTCCCATGCTCAATGGTCGTAGATGTGGGATAGAGGATGTTCCGATATCGCAGGGCTGACGGAAACCATCGGTAAGTAGGGAAGAGTTCACCCGAATCAGCGGACGGGATCATGAAGGAGACCGAACCTTATTAAAGAGGCTTGAGATCTTTCCTCGATTTAGGACAATATTATGATACTGATTTCACACCTTTCTCGACGGTTTGAGTTGTCAGCAATGACAAATTGAGACTGAGGTCCTCCAGGGTAAGTCAGTTAGGAAGCGAGCTACAGCCTAGACGGTATCTTGCACTCGACCACTTTTCCGGTGCAGTCTTGTAAAATAACTGCTGAGAAATCGCAATCTGGAGCTGAAGATATTGGAACATTAAATGGCATAAAATAAGTCAATAGGAGGCTGCTCAAGAATAAAGTACCCCGTGTAACGTCCACCTCCGCAAGACGACATCACGCCCTGCCCATGACCCCCCACATGAGCACCAATCTCAACGTCCGCCTCACCCCACAACTGCATAAACCGACATCACCACTCCGTAACGAGATCTATATAACTCACGGATATCTCGCATCCCATCCTCCGAGTATCCATCAATGGCATCCCGCTTCGCCTCCACCCGCTTTCCCATCTCCAGCCTCATCAAACCCACCACATTGAACCGCCTCGGAGGCATTCGCACCATGGCCGCCGCTGTTACCGTCCCAGAGGGGAAGTACGAGTTCCTCGTCATCATGCCTGACAAGCCCGGGGCCGAAGCGAGGGCCAAGCGGCTCGAAGTCCGAGCGTGCGTTTCCCACCCGTCTCTCGCTGGTCGTGACACTGACGGGGATTAGAACTCACTTCAAGAACATGGCCCCCTCCGTCGAGGATGGGAGCTGGAAGGTCGGCGGTACGTTGAGAGCATGGTTCCCCCGCATCATTGGATTGACGTTCTGCAGGTGCCCTGTTGAACACCGTCCCTAAAGACGACAACCCGCAGAACTTGGACTTTTTTGGCAGCACCCTGGTTGTGGTGGCCGACTCGGTTGAAGCTGTCAAGGAGCGGATGCATCAAGACATATATGCTACGTCGGGGGTATGGGATATGGAAAAGGTAAGCCTGTTTCCCTCTGCGGCGGCTCCGACCTAACCAGCAGATGCAAATTTATCCCTTTCGATGCGCTTTTCGACAGAATTAGTCACAGAAATTCGAGGAACAAGTGACAAGACATGAGAATAGGCATAATCATACGCGGATTGAGCGTCATTGCAGAATTGAGCATGTATCAAGCATATCAGAACCAAATCCTCGCCTTCGCCCTGCACAAGAGCCCATCGCCGGAAAGGACCCTTCGAGACTCCCGAGTCCCGAATCCTGTGATGCGTACCACAACTCCTTCCATGGGCCTTGCCACCAACCCAACCTAACCCAGTAGTAACGAGACAACTCCAGAATACACCGATGTAAATCAGAGACAAGTTCGTTGTAGCTATTCGCCTTCCTTCGTGTTGGCTTCCTCAGCTGCCACCCTTAATTCGTAGTTGATTTCGAAGCACTCTGCCAGAAGTTCACTGACGCTCCCCTGACCCTCGGGGACGTCCCCGTTGATGACGAACTTGCCGTCGACTTTCATATCGTCGAGCGAGTTGAGCTGAATGCGTCAGATCCAGTTGCGACTCTTTTGGCAAGAAACCTACCTTCATACTGTAGGGGTACAGCTCTCGAACGGACGAAACACCCCCGTTCTTCTTGACTTCGATCAGGCATCGCTTTAGCGTTTGCAGCTGGTTGTATACGGGAAGGAGTGCTTCGGATACCGGCTCGGAGGCAATCATGAAAGAATAAAGATAGGCATAGGATCGGCGGATCAGGTACAGCATGGTTCGTTGAGTCCACAGGTCAGCCGGCCGTCCCTTGTCATCAGTCCAGTTACCACCATCACGACTCTCGTCGAACTTGTCGAGCTGCCGTTGGAAGTCATAGAGGTCTGTCTCTCGCAGCGACCACGCTTGAGTTAGAGAGAGCTTCTCTAGATCGTTCCTGATACCGACAAGTACGTCATAGGTTGGACGCCATTGGTCGTAAACAACACCTTTCCTGCCAACGGTTAGAGTCGTCGATTGGTATTGTTGTATTGCTACTAACCGATCGAGGACCATGTCCGACCACTTGAGGACTCGACTGTACAGTTCACGGAGCTCTTCGCCTCCCGGTACCACTGAACCGTCCTCGGCCGTGAATTTGCCTCCATTGTTCTCCTCGCCAACCTCGACAAGTTGATTTCGGAGTTTCTTGACTTCGGAGGTGGAGAACTATGTATGCCAAGTCAGCAATTGCCATCAAAGGAATGAGTGAACGAACCTACCTTGGATTTGGTATTGGCCAGTGAGATGGATCGCAGAATGGAAATCATCTTCTCGTGTATGCACGTGAGAGGCTCTGGAATCCTCTCCATTCGCTTTTGGAGCTTGGCCAAAGTCGCCTGGCAAAGCTTAACCCGATTCGCAAGTAACTGGATCATGTATGGCGAGTGCTGGTTGTCGGCATCGGCCTTGGCGGCTTGCTGTATGTTCTTGCAGAGTCCCTCGAGCGTCGTTTGAATGCTACCCAAGTCCTTGGCAGAGTACAGGTCGGCCTCCACCAGGTGATCTAACAACCGCTTGATGGTCGACGTCAAGGCATACGTCGCGGGAGCCTCATTGTTCCGACCGATCGTGAGATAGAAAAGGGAGAGCAGTTGAAAGCAAGCCTCCAA
Organism: Microcera coccophila; assembly: GCA_024112705.1. Lineage (NCBI taxonomy): Eukaryota > Fungi > Ascomycota > Sordariomycetes > Hypocreales > Nectriaceae > Microcera > Microcera coccophila. Next base: position 22,449 of record JAMYIC010002171.1, on the reverse strand, counting down.
GACTTTGTCCACTAACGGACTTGGTGAGCTCGGCAATGACCTAGTTCAGGAAGCGACGTACGTCTGTTTTCATCCGTGTCGCCCGTCTCCTGGCGCACAGCGTTCAACTCCTTCACCTGCTCCATCGTCTGATCGAAAAGCGGTATCACATCTTGAGTTCTGATATAGTTTGTTCGGTCCTGCTTCAGAAGCAGCAGCTGGTCCCGAATGACGACCAAGCGATCGAGGATTGCGCGTTCACGTGGGTCCCGCGGGAGTGGGATTGCCGGAGTGTCCATGATTTCGAAGTGTCAGTTGACAAGCACGGCGAAACGTTTCGCAGAGGATGCGCGAGGGATGATGGGATTGAGCCCTCCAGAAGCCGAAATGCAAGGTCTTTCCACTTGCGTTCCAGGAGTTCCGAGAGTGACGACGATAGGCGGCGGGGTCGGAGAGTTTTCGGCGCTGGTATGGAGATCTCAATTGCGAGTGTCTGGGGTGGAAATAGGGTCGCAAAGGGACGAGACAACGTTGGAGCTTTCTTTTTATCGTGAAAGTGATGGATAGAGTCGTACAGTAACGCTGGCAAGGATTGATGTCAGCCAAGTCCAGCGAGTGTTGTCACAATGAACCAGCTCCAACTTGCGATATGGTGGGGGGACTCGGGACGACGAGGTGGGGTGCATGCACGTCCAGCATCTAGCTCAAAGCCGGAACGTCACTTGATAGGTCCAGACACAGCTATCCAATCAGGACCCCCAACCACTCGGCAAGGGAGATCCGGAACACGGAGAATCTATTGCCCCCTCCACTTTAGGTCTTCAAACCCTCCAAATCGAAATTCGACCAGGGTAATTTTTGTGTTAGGTTCCTCAAGCGATATTCGACATTAACCACAACGAACTCGTGCAGACTCTCTCTCAACACCTGCATCCGTCAGAACACATTCAAAATGTCTACCGCCGAGCTCGCTTCGTCCTACGCGGCCCTGATCCTTGCCGACGATGGCATTGAGATCACCGTACGTGTGCCCACGAATTTCGTACCCCGCGGTCGCAAGCGAATAAAGTGATGCTGATAACGACACAGGCCGACAAGCTCCAGACCCTCATCAAGGCCGCCAAGGTCGAGGATGTTGAGCCCATCTGGACCTCGATATTCGCCAAGGTACGACCGAAAACCCTGAACGACATGCAATGCGCACGACGAGGAACGATTTCTGACAAGATATGATTAGGCTCTCGAGGGCAAGGACGTCAAGGACCTTCTCGTGAACGTCGGCTCCGGTGGTGGCGCTGCCGCCCCTGCCGCCTCCGGCGCTGCCGGTGGCGACGCTACCGATGCTCCTGCTGAGGAGCCCAAGGAGGAGGGTGCGTACCCAATCTGCGATCCCACACCTCCCGACCGAATACTGACGTCCCGCAGAGAAGGAGGAGTCCGACGAGGATATGGGTTTCGGTCTCTTCGACTAAACGACTATATCGCGACGACTGTTTCCTTGCTTCTTTGTACTTCAACTGCATGGCTTCGGGGTTACCAATCGATCATACAGGATGGAGAGGGCAGCGCCCTGGACAGAGTAGCATCTTATGATGAATGCTCTCAACGGAGTTCACGTGGAGGGAGATTTGGTCACTTAGGCTCTGAAAAAAAAAGTCCTGCCATGGGTGGTTTGAAAGTCAACTTGGGTTTGTGATTAGTTCACGACTCGTGATTTCATGTCTATGAACTGTGATATTTTTCTCAGATGCTGCCTGAATATTGCGACCCCTCAACCACCGCCAACGCCACGCCATGCCATGCCATGCAAACGCAAATTCGTTCTCAGATCCATGGGAGCTACTTGATAATCAAGACCGACGAAGGGACTAATCCCGCTTCCTTTAAAGTCTTGGACATGTCCTCAGGGCCTTGGAACGTCTTCCTGGGGAAAGTCGTCGTAAAACTCGTAACCTCCTGTCCCGTCTCCGTCTGCACTTGCTGCGCCAACTCGAACAACGTCGTCTCCGCCGAGAGCGTCTTTGTGATGTTGCCCGAGTCTGTCTGCAACCTCAGCCTGGCCTCACTATGGTTCGACTTGGGTTTTGGCGCAGCGGCGGCCGCAGCGGGAGCAGCATCTGGCTCGGGAGCTCGACCCTCACGGGCAGCTTTGGCCTCCTCCGCCTTGCGTCGTCGCTCGGCTTTGTCGGCTTCAATCTTGGCCTTGATACGCTTCTTTGCTTCCATGTCCTCCAGCTTCTCCTGCTTCTTGCGAGCAGCCTCCTTGATCTGCTCCTTGCGTTGTAGCTCCTCCTTGGCTTCTTGAGTCTCTTTAGTGGCCTTTTGGCGGATTTTCTATCATAGTCTTAGCAAGTGGGGTGAGCGCGGGACGGTGACCGTACCTCGTTGCGCTTCTGGTCTTCCTTGTCTTGCACGGATTGCATTGCTTTTTTGGCCTGGAGCTTCTCGCGGAGCTGCGCAAGCTTGGCTTCCGTCTCCTCTTTGCTCAAAGGAGCAATCGCCTCCGTAGATTCGGAGAAATCAGTGTGTTCTCTAAGTCAATCAGTCAGTAATAGGTTGCGGCGATGGTCGAGAGCAACACACGTCTTGGACGCGTGGTAGCTGGCCAGGTCCTGGTTTCGGAACTTCTTGCCACAGTCGTTGCAAACAAGAGATTTCGCCTGCTGACCAGACTCGAGCTCGGCAATCCTGGCTTTCGTTTCATCTTCGTCCTCGTCCTCCTCTTCTTTGGCGGCGGCGGCAGCTGCCTGAATGTCCTCTAGGGACTTGTCCTGGTTATCCTCTAGCCATTGGAGAGCTCCCTGCACTGAGACTCGTTAGCAGCGAGCGAGCAAATGGCGGTGGATGAATTTACATCCTCCGGACTTCTTAACGGCAATCTCAGCTCGAGGCTTCTCGAAGCCCATGTCGAGCAGGGTATCCAAGTCGGAAGGCATCTTGGTGGTGATGTTTCGGGTCTGTTGATGGTGGGGTTGAAGGTGGTGAGTGAGGGGCAATAAAATGAAGCCTGAATTATAAAGCTTGCATGAGGGCGTACGTCTAAACCCCGAAACTTTTTAAGTAAGCTTAGTCAAGCCGAAATGCGTTCCCGACAGGCTGTGTTTCACCAAAATTCATAGGAAGCTTTGTGGTAGGCTTTGGCTCTTGAGAGACGCCACTCAGTAGCTGCCTCGATGGCGTACCGGAAACGGAATAATTGCGGTCCACAGTCCCATTTTAGCCATGCTCAAGTAAGGGAATTCCTAGTATCACAGAAATCTCCTTGCTGATAATTCAATCGTTATACTGTTTACGGCTATTTCTCAGACATGTGCATTTCACTGAACGTTGGATATCATGCGCATCCATCTACTAGTAACCTGAGACAGCAAGAATTAAGACTACAGCCCGAGCTTAAGCACAACGAGGAATACCAGCGATTCATTTGCCTCGCTCAAGGCTTCTTAACATTGCCGTCGCATTGTCTACATTTCTCCTGTGGCAGAATATCGCCGTCGCCCGTCCTGGTCTCCCATCCAACCCAACCTTTATCCCACCCTCTATCCTACTTCAGCCCTAATCTTCACCCTGTACCTTAACCTAGTTAACGTTCTTTTCTAAATGACTTGTTGTAGTAGTACCTGCGGTGCTTATATGATAAGGTAGTGCGTAATTGACAAGAAATGGTCAACTGGTGTTGTCATTGCTGCTACTTCTGGTGGTGGTGGTGGTACTGCTGCTGCTGCTGGTTGTCACCTAGACATGAGGCATCTAGCTGCACGCCAATGTCCTAGATCTGCTGTGCTTGATGCTCGAGACGAAAGAGGCCGAGACGAAAGAGACTGAGGCGAAAGGGATCGAAACGCAAGAGATCGGGACGAAAGGGGCCAGTGATAGTGGTTTGCTCAGATGGTAGAGACGAAAGGGATCGGTGAAAGTGGCCTGTTGGATGATTAAGGCCAAGATGTCGATGATGAGAGCGAACAAGTTTCCCAAGGAAACTCATGAGGGATTTACGAATGAAGCCAGGGGCCTACCGGCTGTTCCAAGTGCTTTGCGAAATGTCTCCCGTTGTTGTTGCTTCTGCTGGTGGTGGTGGTGCTGCTTCTGCTGCTGCTGTTGCCACTCCTGCTACTTCTGCCGCTGCTGGTGTTTCTGCCAGCGCTGGCGTTTCTGCTGTTTCTGCTACTTCTGCTGGTATTGCTAATGTTGTTGATGCTGTTGGTGTTGCTGGTGTTGCTGATGCTGCCAGTTGTCACCTAGACGTGAGGCATCTAGCTGCACGCCGATGCCCTGGATCTGTTGTGTTCGGATGCTCGAGACGAAAGAGATCGACACGAAGGGATCAAGACGAAGAAGGTCGAGACGAAAGAGGTCGGGACGAAAGAGGCCGACAAAAGTGGTTTGCTTAGATGGTAGAGATGAAAGAGATCAGTGACAGTGGTTTGCTTAGATGATCGAGATGAGGAGCGAACAAGTTTTCCAAGGAAGCTCGTGAGAGATTTGCGAAGCCTGGCTTACCAGCTGTTCCAAGTGCCTTGCGAAATGTCTCAACGCGGCCCGCTCCAGCCCAAAAAACTTGGTGCGTTTCTGTTTATGCAGGAACGATCTTACAAAAGGCAGGCAGCCGGTACGTATCCGCGCTTTTACGCCCTATACCTTACCTAATATGCTACCTTATTTACGACTTATACTTTACCTGATGTGCTACCTAATTCACGACCTATACCTTACCTAATATGCTACTTAAATTGTCGAGTCTCCGCAAGCGAGGACCCTGAGGGTCCCTTACGTTGCTATGAAGACCTGCCTTACCTTACCTTAGGTGCCTGGGCAGGCAGGGAGAGCCTCCCGTCCGCGGACCTCGAAAAGGAAGGAGCGTTAGGCCTTGGGTCAAGATGTCAAATTCTGAAGTGCGATGCCCTGCTTCTTCAAAACTTCCAACTATAAATGCATTCTCTACGTCAAACGAAAAAGTTTACGTCAAAATATCTTCAAATACGTCGAAGTCTTCCCAAGGGCGACAGTGTCAGCGACGCCGCTCCAGAATTTTTGTCGAAGATACCAGCATAGAACGTGTATTCTCTACCAAATTCTGCCGAAGACGAGGATGAGCTGCGGTTTTCTACATCACGCACAAAGCCGGGCTTCAGGGAGATTGACTCAGAAGGTGTATCTTTGCATGACGCAGAACTCGAAGAATTCGAAGAGGAGGATGTGGAGGAGTTGATGAAAGACTATGATGTCCATCAAAATGAAGAAGCGAAGGATGAGCTGACCAAGGAGGAGTTTGGATTTGGAGAAAGCTATATAGCTGACGTTGATGAAGATCTAGAAGAGCTGATGAGCAGGCTCGATGTCATCCAACACGACGAGATAGCAGAGGCCGACGGGATTGGCGACGTTCTAGTGAAGTCGTGGGCAGGAGAAGATGCCGAATTCGAAGAAGGCCTTCTACTTGATGGAGATGAGGACCTGGAACTGCTGATGAGAGGGTTCGATGTCATCCCAAACGGGGGCGGGTTGGAGGATGAGGATGACAGGCTCGACGCCGATCTGGAAGAGTCGTCAGGAGCCGGAATGCATGATGACGGGCTTCAAGAGCTTGACGGGGACGAGTTTATACCTGATGATGAGGAAGAAGAGGAGGAGGAGGATGAAGACGAGGAAGACGAAGAACCTCAGGAAGATGAATTCGAAGATGAATTCGAAGATCAACCCAAGGCTGGGGATAAGCGAGGTCGTCCCCCCATCAATCAACATTGAGCAGGCCAACGAAGAAACAGCGAGTTTCAGTCCATCGAACGGCTCAAGATTGGATCGAGGATTGCAACCGAGCCAACCCTGTCGAAGATAACGACGAGGATATGTTGCAATTTCAAAGCTCATCAAGGCATTGATTGAGCGATTGTGTGAATGGGCTCGAGATGCCAGCACAACGGCCAAGGTCTGGTCGACACTTCTCAGGTCGGAAAGAGCGATGACCTTGGGGTTCAGGGGGGTGTTAAGCTGTGTCGATCCACAAAGGCTAGTCAACGAGATTCTATGCCACATTCCCAGAAAAACACAAAAGATCCTGGGCACGAAGAGTCTCAAGCCAATCGAGCTTTTGGCGGTACCCGAAGCCCCCCCGAGCTTTCGCCATCGCACTACCTACGTCGACATCCCAGTACGTGTGGGTAGTCAAAACATCACACGAGGGCCTTCGAGATTGTCGAAGCGTCATGCGCAGGTCAAGACTCCTGGAGCCGGACTCTCTATGCAGGCGCCAATGAAGGTCAGAGTCTCTGTCAGACCATCTTTAACTCGCTGTGGATGATACGGTCGATTTGGAGCACAAACACAAGCCAACCGGCCATAAATCATTACCCTAGATGATAGGGCTGAGAGAGCCAAGTAATAGCTTTTAATTAAGGAATGTTTTATTTACTACTTTAAGTAAAGTGTATACTAGAAGTACTATCTAAGCTAAAGTCGAGGGCGCAGTTTGGCGGGCGATTTCCCCCTCGTTTCTTCGGTACTGGTTCTACCTACACGTACATCATGATTGTCGTCGGAGACTTCATCCTGTTTCTGATCGCGCCCTTGGTCATACTAGGATACTTGTTCGACTCCAAGTCTCTTCATCAGGAGCCGTATGCGCCTGCCTCCTTCCAGTTGACCTACCTGGACATGGGCGTTTTAGGTTGTATATTATCCATGTTCTTGTCATCTTTCTTTCGGCGCAGAATGGATCTTGTTTATGCTTCAGGTGTCTCATACCTATCCCTCATTGCCATTAGTCTGTGACGTCGCATTAAGCTCGACAAAGTTTGAGCCACCATCTCTCCTACAATTAGCTCCCGGCGTATTGTGAGATTCATCACATGATAATAACGAGTCGGTCTGGTTCTTCGCTATTTGAACCATCTACGGAGATGGTTGGCTAATCGACTGTTTGCACAGCTGGATCCCTTCCTACGGCCATTAGGGAGACACCTACAGGACAGGTTCGGCACCATTAATAGTTAGTAGTTGTGCTCTGAGCTACTGGATCCGGGAGAGTCGGGAGCTAAATCATCCTCTATTAACCGCTTACCATAGGTTCTAAAGAGAGAAAGGTGATTAAAGACGTGTACCTAGAAGTGCAGGCTTGTCCTCAACGATGTGAATGCCCCGAACTAATTCGGCGATCAATCCGTCCCGCGAGCTCCGTGGATACCCCAGCAAAGCACACCCGCGACTCCCCCAACATTGCTTCCAAGCAGACCCTAATCAAACACAATGGCAAATTCCTCGCTCTGCGTTCTTCATCCCGTACTCGTATCGACCTCGTCCATTCCAACGGTGTAAGCCGGAATTGGACGCCACCGAATGGCACCATTTCGCCTCCGGATCGTCTCTCCTCCACTGTCTTTCCTTCTCCGGCCAGTTTCTCGCCGTGCCACGTCGTCCAATTCTCCGCCTTCATTGGTCTCGTACCCCCTGTGCCCCCCGCAGTTTGTTCTCCCCAGCGGGCCACAGCCCCTCACTGGAACCCCTGGAAGAAACGTCCAGGCCCCCTAAATTTTCACCGCTTTTGGCTTGTGGCGGCTGCTGTGCTCCCTCCTCAACATTGATGGGCTGTTGGTGATATTTCAGCTTCGCATTACTTCCTGGGATTTTTTTTTCCACGGGTAGTTTTGTAGCTGTTTCCTCTCTTTCTGTTCTTATTTTTCATCGTCTTTGTCGTCCACGATGCCTTCCTCAAGCTCCACCACCGTCACCAAGGCGCCCAAGGGGGACAAGTCCGCCACCGACGATGGCAAGGACTTCTTCTGGACATACACTGAAGAGCCGCATCGTACTCGTCGCCTCGCCATCATTAAGGCTCATCCCGAGGTCCGTTGACTGTTCTGCTCGATTGGACCCCCCGCTGACATGTCGTCGCGCAGATCACGAAGCTCTGCGGTCCTGAACCCCTGACGAAATGGGTTGTCCTCGGCGTCGTCTCCCTCCAAGTCTTCCTCGCGTGGATGCTTCAGTCGACTCCTTTCTGGTCGCTCAAGTTCTGGGCTGTCGCGTACATCATTGGTGCCACCGCCAACCAGAACTTGTTCCTTGCGATCCACGAAATCTCCCACAACTTGGCCTTCAAGAGCGCTCGGGCGAACCGCCTGATCGCCATCTTCGCCAACCTGCCCATTGGCATTCCCTATAGCGCCTCGTTTCGAGTACGTCAAGCCTCGAATTCACCCCAATGAGGTTTTGTGCTGGTTGAGAATTGAGAAGGGCTAACTTGTGACAGCCTTACCATCTTACCCATCACAAGTCCCTAGGCGTTGATGGCCTTGACACCGATCTCCCTACCGCTTTCGAAGCTTTCGTACTCGATTCGATTCTTGGAAAGGCCTTCTTCTGCACTTTCCAGATCTTCTTCTACGCTCTCCGACCCATGGCCGTCTACCGCGTTCCTCTCACTTCGATCCACTACCTCAACATTGCCGTCCAGCTCGCCTTCGACATGACCCTCCTCCACTTCGGCACCTGGAACTCCATCCTCTACCTCCTTCTCTCGTCCTTCCTTGCTGGAAGTCTGCACCCCCTAGCAGGCCACTTCATCGCCGAGCACTACGTCTACGAGACCGTCACACCAACTCAAAAGGATCCCGACAACCGCATCCCCGTGCCAGAGACCTTCTCTTACTACGGTCCCCTGAACTGGTTCACCTACAACGTCGGCCTGCACAATGAGCACCACGACTTTCCAGCCGTGCCTTGGACCCGTCTCCACGCCGTTCGTGACATTGCTCATGAGTTCTACGATGATCTGCCCCGTCATGAGAGCTGGGTTTATGCCATCTGGCGCTTCATTCTGGATGACAACGTCGGCATGACCTGCCGTGTCAAGCGCAAGGAGGGTGGTCGTGTGGTTGGCGGAGCTGTGAGCGCCAATTGGAAGGAGAGTGAGATCCAGGCTTAGGCCTCTAAAAGTTGATGACACATTGGGATGGAAGTTGGACTACGGTCCAGGCCATTTTTTATCACGTTTTACAAGCAGTCGGCCCTGGGCCAACGATGGAGAAATAATGACAAACCTTGTGGGAAACCGGGACATGGGGAACAAAATGGTTGTTTGTGCAAGGCGTTCTGGAAAGATAGACGACCATGAGAGGGCAACCCTCTGGACGTAGTAAAATGATTTGGCTCTCACATAATCTGATACTTTTCGCTCCTTGACGAATGCTGACTTGGGATCTTGACATTACTACTCGTGTGTTGACAGAACGCTTGGTTACTAAAACAAAAGATACTATGGAAAATCCCAACAGCAGCTAGATATTTATATACGGCCGTGTAGACTTCATATGTCTCCAGCTGCTGCCATCTTATCTTACTCGTCTGAGACTCGTCGATGATCCTCGCTCCTTCAAACATCCTTCCCGCACGAACCACCTGCAAACAGACATACGCCATCCCATCCACGACAAAACATGTCTTGACCATTCATACATTCCTGTGACTGCTTTTGGGACATTAAAGCCTGACGTTTACCTGCTTGGACCATCTAGAAGAAAAAGTAGGCGAGTAGGAAGCTGATCAGACACAGAATGGCAACCATCTGTACCGGCACTCCCTCGACAGTCTGTCTTACCGCCTGAGCCGTCTCGGCGCTGACGAGCGGCTTCTTCTCGTCATCGCCCGTACCCTTGACGTTGCGCTGTCGAAGGCCGCCGTCCCGGAGCGAGGCGAGCTGAGCTTCCGCCTGCGCGAGCTTGGCCTTGAGCTCCTCATATGTCGCCTGGGCGGTGGAGGCGGCTACTGTGGTGGCTTGGGAGATTGCGCTCACTACGGTAGACTGCTCCTCGGCCTTTTCGGGTTCGCTGATGCGCTCTTCGGCGGGATACGGTGGGGGAGAGATGGAGGGAGCAGAGGGCTCGTCGCCGGCGCCGGGGGAGGAGTATGTGCGTGAGACATCAGGGGTATCCTGGGCCTGAGTGTCTTGTTAGTCTTGCATACGTTTTGGGGGAGGGAGGATCACGTACTCCATTGGCAATCATCTGCTTGCTGGGAGTTGATGCTATGGGTCGACTTGGACCTTGGTCTAGCTCGGCGTTCGCCGCCAACCAGTTGACACGGATCTTTCGCTCTTGAAGTTGTCCCTTTTCGGTTCCGTCCAGCTAACTCAAAGTTAACATGATTGTTGTAACCTCGTACTGTGCGGGTTCCCTACCACTGTCGCAATGCTGGCAAACTCTTTATCGGCGGTGATGGGGGCCGACTGGACGAGGAACTTGTCTCGGCATCGAACGTCGGGGGCGGGGTCTTGCTTAAAGGCCTGAAGGAGTACTGTGGAGGTTAGTGTTGATGACCATTACGAGGCATGTTTCTGTAGCTCACCGGTTACCTCGAACTCCTGCCCGGCCTCAATTCGACCCGCATTTGGCCTCACGCAATACCTGAAAATCATCAACATCTCGAGTCTGCGCAGCTCGAATGGCGAGGAGAGCATACTGTTTCGGCGCAGTAGTTTTGACCTCCAAGAGCGTCAGTATGGTGTCGTGGCACATTGAGCTAAGGCGTCGCATACCTTGAAAGCAACCGGCACTGTGTTGGGGTTCTTGATGGTGAGAGTCCGCGAAACCTCCGACGTAAAAGGGCCTGTCCGCTTGATGTCAATGGACCAGGTCTCGTTATTCTAGCTTGCATAGGCACATACGCCGGAAGCTCAGCTCAAAGGGCTCGATATCGACGGACATGGTGGCTGTTTTCGTGCCGAGGCGGTGATTAATCAGGAGGTCGCGAGACGGTGGTTCGGGGCTTGACGAGTCGCCTGAGCAACGGAAGGATAGGTAGGGTAAGGCGGTGAAGGAAAAAGGACGGCGAAAAAGGAGAAGCGAATCGATCTAGTGTTTGTTGAATTAGAAGCGAATCTTGCGCAGGGCCTCGGTGGCTTCTATCGGAGGGGGGTTGGCGGGAACAGAGTTGGGAGAAATGGTTGTCACTTTGACCCTCGGCCGCCACGACGTAATTGCAAGAGCCAAGTTGCCCTCTTCCGTTTGGTAAAGTGTGGCGCACGGACCACTCGGAGCTTAAAAGCCACATTGGACGCAAGATCATCACGACATGGTGCAGCTGCTTAGGTAACCCGAGTAATTCCGTCTCCGGGGCATCACGAGACCTTCAAGATCGTTTAATCATTCGTTGTTCGTCATTCCTCATTACCTTAGCAAGCTACCAAGTACACTTGCAATGTCCCCGTCGATGCTTGCGGCGAGCCCGGCCCCCTCCAGATCCCAGGGCACAGCCGCTTCATAGCCCATCCCAATCCTTACAAGCTTCGCACGCCCGTCGTTTAGTTGCACAAGATCTTCGTTAGGCCACCTTAGCACTCCCGACGTGGATGTGCCAACCCCGAGTTCCAGAATCACCACCCGCTGGCTCCCAGTCTGTATTCTCTTCTGGAATTCTTTCCATCGAAGCTCTCCGTCCTTGAACGGCCTTTCGTTGAACCAGCTTGCTGCTCTCACGCAAATGTTCATCTTGCCGCCACAGAAGCGGCACTTTGGGATTGACGATGGATCTTGCACTCGTTGAGATACGGGGTCGAGAGACAGCCGCCCCTTCGCCAGAAAAGGTTCTGCGGGCGTAGTCGATTCTGGTCTGCAGTTGGCCAAGCACTGGAGGACCCCATACGACCCTTGGGGCGTTGAGAGCTTCTCTGGCGACCAACCATTGGCGATAAACAGCCCATCAGCGTTCGACGTTCGCACGTGGGCGTTTTCACCAAATTTCTCCAGCCACGATATGAGCGTACCGTACATGCGCGATTTGGGCCAGGACTTGACCATGTCGAGATGGGTAAAATAATACCCCCAGCGATCTTGCTCCGTCGGCCATCTCGAGAAGCCGAAAACATCATACAGCCTTCGCAAGCCGTATTTCAGAAAGCCTGGAAAGTACTCTGTGAATAGTTCCGTCGAATTATAATCCAGTCCATCTGCCGCAGACAGTCCTGCTCCGGCGCTAATGATAACGGCATCTGCAGACCCAAGCCACTGCCTGGCGAGGTCCAAGGATTCGCATTGTACGAGAGGTTTCTGGAGAGTTTGGTCGCTCGAGGGATTCCACGTTGATGGAAGAGATGCGACCAAAGTATCTTGGTAAATCTGGTGGTCGGCAGCTGTGAAGGTGTTAAAGACAACATTTGCAATTGTCGTATTCGGGTGCTGCTGAAGCCAGCTAGCAACCGCGTTTATGGCAATGGAAGCAGCATCGTCGGCTGGGAATCGGTACAAACCAGTCGATATCCCGCAAAATGCTACGCTTTTGTTTTCCTCGTTCGCCAAAGGTAATTCTTCCACGCTCTCGAGGACTGATGTATAACATCTAGCGAGTTGCTCGATCTGCTGTTGTGTTGGCTTCACGCTGCGGCCCAAATTTGGTCCAACGGTATGCACAACGTACGCCGCTGGAAGACAATATCCCTTGGTCAGAATGGATTCGCCGGGGCCCAGCTCGTCGTCTCTTTGTCCCATAATCTCGAAACATTCATCTCGAAGCCGAGGCCCGGCTCGAGAATGGATGATGTTGTCGATGCAGCGATGGGGAGGCTGAAAACAACCCAGCCCTTGAGAGTTCGCTGCATTGACAATAGCCGTGACATTGGATAATGTGGTGATGTCACCTCTCCATAAGGTAACTTTACCATCCGCTGCGCCGGTCCGTCTGAATGACGCTAAAGATTGAACGGACTCGAGTGGTGTATGTATCCGAGTCGACTTTTCTTGTCTAAGAACGGTTTCGATATCGTTCAATACGTTCTCTAGCAAGGGTGGATCTGGACTTCGTACGCACAGCAGTTGATGTAATAGCCTAAGATGGTCGGAGGTTTCCATATAGTCAAGGCGTTCTCTATAGATATCATGGTGAGAATGGCCATGGGCTCGATGGTTATGTAACGAACCATCCTGTTCCTCTAGGAGGTGTGTTAGGACTTGTATTAGCTTTGACATGATGGTAAGATGGTTGTAGGAATTATTGCGAAAGATGGTCTGAGAGAGCGCTTTCGAAGATAAGAGGCAATTAAATATCGACGGCTTCGTCTCAAATCAAGAACAATTGAGGTTTCTAATAACAAGACGAAACGCCAAGACGCTGATGGAATACATCCCACCCATGTCTCGCAGCATATATCCATCCCACTTATATATCCCACCCAGCCCCGACTCAACCCGCTCGGCCCAGCATCGCGTTACATCCCACACAACTCAGCATTAACTTTTTCGAAATTTTCATTCCTAATTCCAGACCAAAGGATTCCAAAGAGATCCTTGATAACCGTGGTATTTGGGAAAATTTGCGAGCCCTATGCGCGACGACCTCGCTAACATAACCGGCATACCCTTAGCTAACAATGTGTAAGCCATTAGTCCGCCACTTGAACAATGCCCAGCCCTACGTAGTTAGGTAAGTTGTTGTACCGGAAATTCGGAAAAGCGTATAGGGTCTCAATTTGCCAAGGGAGATAACTCGGTAGATCAAGCTGCTGTCAAAGCACCGCTTGAACCCATGATGCCTGAATTTTTACATCCTGTACCGAGCGGGATATTGTGACTGCAGCAGAGAACGGGATTCGGTATCGGAGATGAGAGCAGAAATGAGCCATCAGTTTTGACACCCCGTTCATGTACAGGATCGTGGTTTTCGTATCCCGGCTTCTGAGCCATTTACATGTGTCTTTGGAGTATATAAGGTCCAATGAGCACCTCTTCGTCAACACTCGCTTTACCTCTCTCTCACAGCCAACTAATTGACTTTGTTGTCACCCACATTCAACCCACTCACAATGAAGTCTCTTCTCGTCACTCTGCAGCTCAGCGCCCTTGTCGGTCTCGCCAGGGCATCCTGTGGACCAAAACTTCGAGTAGAGACGTTGGTCAACCCAGGGGGATCCCTCGATATGGTCTCATCGTTGATCATCGGCTCTGAAGCTGCTGTTCTCATCGATGTGCCTCTGGCGATTCCCCAGGTTGAAACACTTGCCGAATGGGTGACCAACACCACGGACAAGCCTCTGATCGCGGCTTTCACAACGCACATGCATCCGGACCATTACTTGGGGGCCGCTGCTCTGATGGAAAAGTTCCCGTCCATGGCTTACTATGCGAACCCTGAATCAATCAAGGCCATGGAGGTTGAAGCCGACGAGAAGGTATGAACAATCCTAGACCTAAACGATGTAAGACGAAACTGACCGACCTCTCTTTTCTAGATCAAAGACTGGGGTAGAATCATCGGCTCTGAGAATGTTGTTACCAAGGCCGCCATGCCAACTCCCTTCAATTTTACCTTCTTCACTCTCCCCGGTGACGAAGATTCCCCCATTCATATCGTCAATCCACTGGTTGGCGACACCATTGACGAGATGCTTTTTTGGATTCCTTCGATCCGAACCTTCATCGCTGGTGATGCCGTTTACAGTAAAGACATGCACCCTTGGCTGGCCGACCTTCTCTCAACTTCCTTGACTGAAGCGTGGTTGTCGACGCTGGAATACATCAGGGCTCTGAAGCCCAAGGTCATCATCCCAGGTCATTCCATCACCAATAAGAACTTTAGTCAGTCAGCCGATCTCAACCACACTCAGAAATACCTCGAGTACTTCCAGACGGAGATTGAATCCAAGGGACTCAACTATTTCACGCCAGAAGAGATTGTCGACAAGTTCAACACCAGCTTCCCGGGTCTTCTCAACTTCAACTCCACGACCTCGGCCGTCATCTTGAACACCACTGGCGAACAATTCGGTAGAGAGGGTACTCGGTGGTATCACTCGGTCGACCTTGCGGCTTATAACAATACTGCGGCGTTGGAGGGATGGAAACTGGCACAGTAGATGTTAATGTAAGACCAGATTCTTGATAGCGAATACAAATGTCCAGTCCAAAAAGGTGGTAGCTACAACAGTTCGTCGTTTCGTTTCATGGGCGGGGTAGGTGCTGTAGCAACAAGCCAGCAAGTGGCAAGAGGTCAGAATGTGTACAGGATAGAGGATCGTAGCTGAAGTAGGGTAAATATTGGGATAGAAGTTAGGATAGAGGGTAGGATTGAAGGTAAGATTGAAGGTGGTATAGAAGGTAGGATACGAGATAGGATACGAGGTAGGATACGAGGTAGGATACAAGGTAGGATACAAGCTGTGAGGGAAGGTGCGATGGGGCTTAGGTAAGGTGGGATGATAGGGGGGGGCCGAGAAGGCTCGCCGACGATGATAAACATTCTGTCGACCTGCATCCTGGAATATCAGATACAGTAGATGCGACATTGGAAGATTTCTTCACCTTCAAGTAAGGAAAATGAATCGATAGCAGTCCTCATTTTATCACCTCTCTGCTCACTGTCATCTGGACAAATCATTGCCATCGATATCTTTCGCCTCGACTATCCAAGCAGACTACTGCCATCGATATCTTTCGCTGCAACCATACTCAGTCCCTGGTGGTTTCGCCATCATTTAAAGTGTGTATATCACATGAAATTATTGATGTCATTGTACTAATTGCAAAAGCGTTCCGCCCCAAGCTCTAGTTCCGGTTGATGCTGAGCGAGAGCGCATCCGGTCAAAAATCCGCTTCCGCCGCTATGAAGCGCGATCTGGAATATTGATTATCGTTATCCCTACTAATATCCACAAATCGCTTCATTGCCGGCTTCGATCAGGCCGCTACTGTTAATCTCCTTCGTCTCGATCACTTTCGTCTCGACCATCTAAACAGACGCTTCCATCAATCTGTTTCACCACGATGATCGGAGATGTAGGTTGCCATCCTGAAAGATTCCTTGCCAAAGACGCTAACAAATATATGAACAGATTCCGAATCATGTCTTATACCAGAGCGACAGTGGCCGCGGAGACGGTGCCGGCCGTAGTGACTAAGGTGACCGAGATGGGCGAGGATGCTAAACGCCCCATCTTAAGCTGTTCCATGCTCAGGAAGTAGAAGGAATAGATCCAGGAGCGACGCGGATCGAGAACCTGGCGTGCAGCATTCAGTCGCATCAGCACCAGCAGCAAACAACAACAGCTCCAGGAGCTGGGCATGCGGCTAGATGCTGTACGTTTAGATGAATAGCAGCAGCTGAGGAAGCAGCAACAGTAGAAGGAGGACACTGCAAGCCTCCAGGCAACTCCAGAGGAGTTTGTGCGGTAATACCACGACCAACAACAACAGCAGCAGCAACAAGACAAACACCAACAGCAGCGGTAACAACAGCAGCGGTAACAACAGCAGCGGTAACAACAGCAGCGGTAACAACAGCAGCGGTAACAACAGCAGCGGTAACAGCAGCAATAGCAGCGGCAACGATAGAAGCAGCAGCATGGAGGCCACTTCATGTCTCCTAGAAATGCTAGGAAATGATGCGATACTAGTAGCAGCAGTAGTGATAGTAGATGTGGGATGAAGGGACTTTGGCCCAAAATACATCAAGATACAATTTGACCTTGGAGGGCTCTCGCGGCCGATTTGGAATGAATTTTGTCACCCACGAACTCCTGCCAGCGCGAAAAGTACTCCTATTTATACGGTTGCTTTCCCATCATATTACAACCATTCTTCCGCCGACACAAATTGCCCGAATGGGAATATGTCCAATCTCGACAACCTTACAAACATCCTACCATAACTGGGGACGAAAAAGTTCTCTATCAAGTTCAGTACAACTGCAGTAAGAAAACTCATAGACTTCATCTTGATATTCTGCTACGGCATTTGTCCCACCAGAATGGTTCAAGGACACATGTGAGTACATACACGATTCATTCTTAAGTACATACGTTTCATGATTATCAGAGAACCCTCGACTCTTGTAAGTGTCATGAGGCAGTACAAAGACCCCGCAGACAAGAGTAAGGCGAGGAACGCAAGTCACACTCGCCACGATGGACCACTACAGCCACATCAGTGGAATAGTTCGAGCTTTCAAGCCTAGAAGCCGAGTCTGTTCACGGCTTGATGATACAAGGACGATTAGCGTAAAGAGGTTCTCAACCACCAAGAGTCCTGATTGAAGGAATCGGCAAACCAGGAAAGGCAAGCCGAGTGTATCCGCTCTCTAGGTCATACGCCCAGGGGCAGCTCCCAAGTCAGGTGTATCCATGTTGTCCCAAAGACGGAGAGCCATCATATGCTCCATATCATTCCACGGTTCGTATTTCTCAAAGAATAATTAGATTCGTCGAGAGTATATCAACCTCAGCCACTATAGCGGTTGTAAGACTGAACTTTCCGTTATGCCGTTACCAAAAGTTTCGGTCCTCTCCGAACTTGGGCGTCTCAGGATTATAGTTCGCGGTAGATTCCAGACCGGCAGCCATGTTCGAAGTTACAGCTGCGCATAAATTCCGCCTTCTTGATCAGTAAGCCACCGCTGACCGGCTCCGTCTGAGGGTTGTCGCCGACACTTGACTTTCCGGTAGGCACCATTTTCGACATCTAAAGAAAACGGCAATCGAGAGACAACGTTGGAAACCGTGGAATACGAGCTCTTGGGAAATCGATTCATCAAGCTGGCAAATGCTAGGAGACCAACCTTCGATAGCGGTCAATAGCCTAAGGAATATGTCACATCGTTTCGATGATTCATTGGCTACGACCTCCGTCTCACTCGCCCACGAGACCCAACTCTGTGAGCAGCCAGTAACAGCCTTTTCGGGAGGAAAAAAAAAACATGCTCGAGAGTGCCCATACACAATGACGTTGTCCATATCATGCAATTCTTCGATCGCTTGTGGCCCTCTGGATCTTGGTATAAGATAGACACTACTAGGATCTCCATCAACATAATGCTACGGCCACAGTCACTGACCTTACCAAGGTTACGAAGACGAAAAAAGTGCTCTACTGACGAGACTCGGTCATAGATTACGAAACCAAAGTCCCCACGAAAGCCATTATGGAAGTGAAATGCTTCATCAGCAAGTGGGAGCCTTACAGTTAGCTTGATGAGATACGAGTTCCTACGACGAACTGGTCGTCGAGAATGGCACATTATCAAAGAAGCACAGCGCGAGAAATCTCGAAGCGGGTGCCAGTAGAAGTGAGGCCCCCACCGCTCTGATGAAATATGTATGCGGCTCAACTACAGGAGCAATCCCACAATACCAACATCCTCCTTTTTCTCTTATCATATTGAGCGTGTATTCATAGCTGTTTCGGCATGCTTGCTCATACTCCATTGCTGGCGCATGAGAAAGCACCACCCACAGTCCCGTCGTTATATTGATCGATAATGCTTTGCACGCTTGCGTATGTACCACCAGTTAGGAAGAAAAACCCTATCAAAATAATGAAGCCGTTCAGGGCGACCGAAAGCAAGTCCAATATTTTGTTGTGACGCCGGCCGACCTGCTTATCTGCAGCTCGCATTCTGAAGTAAATAAGGCCGCATAGTATGAATCCAAAATACGAGTCAAAAACTGAACTCATAACATCGAGAACTGTAACGGTTAGATGCTGGTTTTGAAATGATCAAAATATGTGGTGTTTTGATGGAATTCCGACGATGATAAGAAAAGTGGAGAAAAACAAGGTGTGGCGCGTTGAAAGTGGGGAAAGCTAATAAAGTGGGACACAGGCCCGAGTGCCATTGGGTTGGTATCGAGATCCCATAGACAGAAGCTGGGGAGGAAGGAGCTGAGGAGGAAGGAACTTGGGAGGAACTTGGGAGGAAGGTGCTAGGGAAGAAGGAACTTGGGACGACAGAACTCGGGATGAAGAAGCATGAGAGGCAGGCTAATGATGGAAGATATGACACGGTAGGAAGTCATGCTGCGAGTGAAGGGTGAAGAGTACACTGGGCTTCTCCTCGCATGCCCGTCGGGCATGCGGATAAACGAAAATGTAGTGAAGATTCCTGAAGAAGGGTTTGTTTCATGAAACCACATGGAAGACGAGAAACTAAAAATAGGGTAGAAGTTGAGAAGAACTTACGAGAATTGAAGAATGGGATGACCTGGGAGATGATGAACGCAAAGATCCAGGTTACGAGCAAGATACCGGCCCAGGAAGCCCAGCCGACAACGGTGTGGCTACTCATATGCTTGGAGTTGCGGAAAAGTCGGAAAAAGACGAATCGCGCAGTGACAGAAGCGTACAGTGTCCCCAAAAAGATGATTGTCGGGATCATGAATGAGAAGGCGACCTTCTTGTAGAGGGGATTGAGAGAACCGAATGCAGGGGCGGTGACGTATTGGTTACCGGTGTAGGCGTAGATGACAGAGCCAACGATGCCGAAAACGAGAATCTCGGCGATAGTGCAGGCCCAGAGCGCCTTAGGGAAATCGCTGTGGTTCTGTTAGCATGGTTGCTAGATGGAAACTGGCCGCGGGAAACTTACCGAGGATCTTTCATCTCAGCGATAAAACTAGGCAGCGTGATCTGGCCGATGAAGGTGTAACTTATATTTAAAAAGGCCGCCATGCCATTGACAAAGGTAGTTCCGCTCACAGGGAAGGCAGTGACGATAGGTTCTCCCTTGCCCATAGGGTTATAGCCAGCGGGCTGTTGCTGAACGCCCTGGAGTGCAGCAGCCAAGATGACGGAGATAAAGGTGAAAAAGGCCGAGGCCGTTCCGAGCTTGGCCAGCATGTCAAAGGTACGGGGCAAGGAGGCGAACCAGCAGATGATGGTGACGACGAAGGAGAAGATGACGGTGCGGCAGGAGCCGATGTCATCACTGGCAGTCATGGTGTTGAGGTACTTGGCGCCAACCAGAACGTGCAGTCCCTGGATGAAGGTGTTGTTGAGTACGAACATGACAGCTGTGAACCACCAGGCCCAGGTCTTGCCCCAAAGGAGAGTCTGGCCGAGGTCGCAAACATCTCGGATCTCAGGATGCCTCAAGCAAAACTCCCAAATGATGAGACTGGTGTAGAGAACAAATGCGGCGACGACGACGGTCAAGATCAATCCGGGCACGAGACCAAGGATGCTATACGACCAGGGAAAACTCATGATGGCGAGGCAGATGTACTCGGAGAAGAGGAGCGCGGCAGTCTTCTGCCACGAGCAGGTGCGGTACTGGATGTCATTTCCATTCTCGGCCTCGATCTGCTTGCTGAGAATGGCAGAGCTAGAGTCGTCAGAATCTGAATTGGGCTCTCTGGCGTAGTTGGGGATTCCAGCAATGCGTGGCCCAACGGTGACGCCTTTGCCGCCGAAGATGGCAGACCAGTATGAGGAGGTTCGCGTCACGTCGGCGTGCTCAGCCGCGGGGCTGTCCGCGGAGAACTTCTCGGTCGACATGTTGTTTGTCGAAGATGTCGCGACGAGAGAGGTTCAATTGAGGGTGAGGGGGGTTGATCGTGTCCAGGATCAGTCGCGAGCCTCTTCTGCCGTCGTCCAGGAGCGTATGAGATAACAAACAAGACTGAACTTGGATAGGACGGAGGGAATCTTGGCCGATGGAGGAAGGAAGAGTTTAAGAAGCAAAATCCTGGGGGATCCAGGTCGCTGGGCCGTTTTGCAGTCTGACACTAAAACCTTGTTTCGATTGATCCATGGAAGGCGGGCGCCAAAGTCCCGGCCACGGCTCCGTCTTCTGGACGATCCATGTCTCCAACGCTTCCCACATCAGTCCGGTTATCATCTCCTCAATCGCATCTTTCGGCCGTCGTGTTGGCTCCAGGTGTGTGGCCCCAGCAGTGCTTCCAGTGGTGCTTTAGCGATAGTGCGGTGCCCGGGGCGGACGGCCTTAGCCAGTAACGTTTCGGTGCTTGGCGCGAAGAAACGGTACGTACCCACAGGTGACGTTGGAGTGGGTCGCCCTGCATAGTCCAGTATCAGTCCGCATGTTTCGCGCAGTCCAGAAGTGATGCTGACGTGCTGACGGGAATATCGCCCACATTCAGAACCGCACGAACGCCGTTGAACCAATGTAATCCTTCCGGAAACCCCGTGTGGGGCCATCATCCACATGTCCCGCAAAGCCTCCGCGCCAAGTGCCGAACTTCCGTCGCTTTTGGGGAATAACCAACACGCCTCAGGATGAACGAGTCGTCGAACGGACAGTGGATGGGAGGACATCTGCCAAGACGGCGACCGCTGAGAGTCCGATTGATTCGATTCACATCTTCTGCCATAGGCTGGTCGTCGAGTGGCCCGTGCTGTAGAGTCGTCTCGTCCGAGACGTCGGGTCCCAGCCGTATCAGACGCTTCAGCAGGACAAACGCTCCCAGCAACCATGTAGCGTGTAGCATGCACGACTGGCGCCGATGACGTGCTGCCGCAGCCCTCGCCGCAGCCCTCGCATTAGGGTCCGAGTCCGTTGGAGTGGATTACAAGCCGTCCTGTGGCATGGATCTTCGAGATTGTAATTTCTGGCGAGAACCACTTCCGAAACCTCAAGAGCCACACTCCTCCACTCTTTGTCCAATCCCAGCGTTTGGAGCGGCAAAGCTGAAAGCTGGAGCCTAGTCTGCGCCTCGAGAAAACCTGCCGAGGGCAATCGATCGTCTGACACCTAACGTTCGGTAGCGTAGACGCTGCTTATTTTGCGAAGTCATTGTGATCGACGACGATCGAGTCGCTGGATCAAGAGATCTATGATTGTCAACCCTGTCAATCTCCAGCTGCGACGTCTCATGTAACACCCCCCATCTGCAATCACTTTGGGAAAATTCAACTACGACCGACTGCCGGTTTCTCGCAGTAGCGTTGTGCGACGGGACTAGGGAGGAAGGCTTTGCATCATTCCAACCTTAAAAGACGCAAGACCGGGTCGTCGGGTAACGGGATAGGGTGGTCGGGGCTGCCAAACTGGTCACCAACTCGCAACATCACAGCTCGAGTCGAATTCCGGTTACCCTCGGTCGTTCGAAGTTCAGACCAGAACGCGAATCCTTCCACCGTCGTGATGGATCACTGCCGCTTGAATCTTGCTCATCGGGGTCATCCGATTTCCCAAAATCGCCGTTACGGGGAGTTCGGGGAATGTATCACACGGGAAAGCGCCAGTGCCAGTGGATTAAGCTTAATTCCACTTCCCTAGGCCAAAGCGCCTGCTTCAATAAAAAAAAAATTGCCGTTTTGGTGATGGCCATGGCGATGGATCGCCCCGCCGACTTGTCTCCGCGTCGTAGTGCAACGAGGTTGATCCATCGTAAGCCAGCCAGTGATGGTGGAACAAACAGGTAAATTTCAAAAGAGACGGAAAATTCCAGTAGCTAAGATGAAAACTCGCGGCTGAGAATCCCGTATCATGACAACGTGTCAGCTCTGGTTCGGTCAAATTCCGACACGAGCCCTCCTAAATCCTATGTCCTTGGCTCGTATGCATCATTTCAGGCCGCAAACCAGCAGCTTCTTCACGCTTGAAATCCTTCATCGTCCGGTTAATCAGCCGGTCATCTTCACTAGTAATTCGTACACTCCTCTCTGGAGGTCCGTTGTGCCAAACAGTCTGGGGCCAGTGCCCGCTAAACTTGGCGTAACTTGAATATGCGGGGGATAGGATAATGTTTCTCATAGG
>JAMYIC010000218.1:0-42990 GCA_024112705.1 Microcera coccophila | reverse complement strand
ACCTCTAATTGGCTTGACAGAGGCCTGTGCCGTCGTCCTCGAGGGTAACTTATCACAGCAGCGTCAGCTACAGGTTCTTATAATATAGCTCCTTAGTTTTAGCTCTATTTATACTAGTAAACTGTTCCCTTATACCTTATTCCTGTCCCTTTTTGGACGCTAACTGATAGAGACCATACTCATATTCCAACAAGACTTTAGTCTTTCTCGCAATCACTTCCATATTCCCATCTACTGCTGTTTCCTGCAATATGTCTTTGATCTCTCCGCCTGAACACGCGAGCGTGGCCAGCGTACTATCTTTCCAGGCTGGTTGTTTCAGGCGTTGTGTCTTCCAGATCGACAGCACTACAAAGACTGACCCTGCGAGAAGCACGATCGTAGGGAAAATCAAGTACGGCCATCGAACACTGGTGATAACAATCACTCTCGATTCCACGCCGATAACTGGGGATGACGCCAGCTGGCTGTCACGCATCCATTTTGTCATACTTGAAGCGACTTTCTCAAGTCTCTTAGCAATGTCGCTAGATTCGGCAAGTCTGATAACGAAAGGTAAGGGTTGTGGCCCCCCAAGCGACGGGTAAGGGAGAGACTGGTGTTGATGCTCTCTATAGCAAGTGGAGTTGCCGGCCGTACAGTTAGGGTTCCCAAAGCCCTGATTAAAAACATTTAAGGCGGCGACGATAGTGGCTTGCGTGATGTTGAAACGTTGCTGTGTAAAACTGGACGAGTGCGATTTGGACCTAAAGTCCTGTTCGGGTATAAAGATCTGGAGATTAGTTAATCTCACGAGTCCAGGGCCTACGTCCAGGGTATAGTTCAGAGGTTCCAGGTATGCTTGTTGATCATGATGATCCTCAAGATCAGTTGGGATGTATGAATGAGGCGCTTTGTTGGACCATGTTGACAGAACCTCTTCAGATAGTACGCCCTGCTCGAGCCTTGACTTGTACTCTTTGATACAAAAATAGAGGTTACACTCTTTAGCTGTAATTAGTGTTTCCTCCCACTCAGTCTCGTTGTTTTGCCAACTTTGGTCAGCCGTCAAATATTGAAGAGCGAAGATCATTGTCTGAGAGTCGCGCATGGTCAGCGTTTGTCCAGGGTTCGTTGTGAACAAGACGGAAAAGGTTGTGTCCGGACAATCGTTGTCCTGAAGATGACATTTCGCCGGCCCGTTATAATTTATCAGGAAATGGCCCGTCCCCGGAATTTCGTGCTTTGTGAAAGTCGCGTTGGTTGTCTTGCGGTGGTTCTCAAGTGGATACGGCCTGCTTATCTGGGGAGGTGTTTGTCCGTCAAGGGGTCTCCAGGGTTGGCCGAGTGGTTTCGGGATTTCGGTGGTGCCGGATGATTTCTTGACATACTTCGATATGTTGTTGCACCTAGAGCAAAGTGCAAGGGATGGGAAGGATCCCCATGTACAGTTTCTCGATGCACAGGAAAATGCTGGCAACAAGCTCTCTTCAGAGATGCTAGAGGAAAAACCACTCCAAATAGACGCAGTCATACCCGCGTCGAGTCGAGTTGTGGCATCAGGTTCAGTCCCAAGGCGCATATGTGTACCATCTGCCCTGAAGATGTCGATTTCGTATCCATCCGGTCCAACCGGGGCGGACCAGGCTCCAGCTTTTAGTACGGAGCAACTTCCAATTTTGGGTCTTCCATCGAGCGCCGTGCTCTTGTTGTTGTCCAATAGATCGGCATACTGAGTGCCATTCGAAAATATAGTTTGATCTTCAAAGCTAAGAACAACTTGAATGAAAGGCTCGTAGCCAAGGAGAGTAACTGCTGCTATAGCCCCTAACGAAGCCCAATGACTGCGGAATTAAGTATGTTAAACTATTGAGCAATAGATGATAAAAGGGAGCTGAGATAAACGCGCGGCAGTTTTTGCAGAAATATAGAAATGATATATGACAAAGACACTTACAGACGTCGTATTGTCGACCGAAGAAGGCGTACACCTCCCCAAGCACCCCGACTGGCAGCATCAAATCGATCAAAGTCAATCAGTGGCTCAGCGAATTTGACAGCCCAGTTCCATTTGCCCTGTGAAAGACACATGCTGACGGCGAAGCCCAGGGAAGCCCTGGAGGTGCTTGCGAGGATGGAAACCACGGCGTTCAGCGAAAGGGGAGATTTGGACCAAGACGAGATTGGCTTCGTGTCAAAAATGACAAGGAGATAGACCAACCAGCCAAAAGATGAGAGACTCAAGACAAGCGCCCCGAGCTCCAGGGACCAAGAGCTATATATGCCGGGATACTTGTTGCTCTTTTGCTCGTGGGGATCTAGAGATGTTCTAGTAGGATGAGGCTCATTTGGAGGCGAGACGGCTCTTTCTAGGAGAGGAATTGCTCTCTCCGAGCTTGGAATAGTTTTTCCTATCGTTTGGCCCATGATTCGGATGTGCGAAACAACAATAGGTCTGTGACAGATAAGATCAACCGTTTTGAACAGGGCTAAAGGATAACCATATTATAAACAAAACCTGAAACATGCGCAAATATGGAATCTCCCAGAAATGCTATGTATAGAATCAAATGCTAAGCCGAGTTTACGGGTCGAGGCGAAGCCGACCTTTGCTGCACCGTGACGCACTTTTACAACGTGATCCTTTATCATGCAGCTCGATGATTGGCAGTGTCTTCTGGAGGATTACGCAGGATGTGATGATCACATCATAACGTTGTTAGTCATTGAGGGATTTTCAGCAAACCCCACAGCCCATGAGCTTGTTAATGAGGTATTTTGAAGATAGAATACACGTCTTGAGCAACTGAGCTCTAGCTTATGGTTGGGACTGTTATGGTCACTTCAACCTTATGCCAGATAATCCTTAGTAGGAGCTTTACATTAAAGGTTCAAACAAGACTGTTTATTTGCAATTTAGAAATCATATTTTTATCTTGTTTAGATGGCAACAGCTGCCAGCTTAGTGTCTCATTTCATTGTACTCAATTTGCACTCAAATGAAATATCATACTACACCAGTAATTAGCTAGGATATAATCAACTATCATAAACGTCTGTACGTAAGAGTTACGTTCTTTTATTGCTCTTTGATGCTCGATTTACCTAGTAAGCTAAGGTAAGTCATCCAAAGCGTCTCATACTATTAAGTCACCAGCCGTTCAAGTGTAAGTTAACCGACGATCTTTTCCAAGACATTCAATCAGCTCTCCCCAAGTACCTTGCGGATTTTATACTGACTTCCTCGAGCCATAGCCACTGCTAATTGACACTGCTTAGCCGATAGCACTGAAGGTTTGTCCGCATTTTCGCTTCCTCAATACGTAAGCTGACATGAATATCCCTTATCGTACCGCCAAGGAAAATGAGATAGTGCCCTGCTATTACTCCGCCTCAGTTGCTGGTGCCAATACCAAACAAGCTCACCCATGGCTCAGTTAGAATGACGGGCGAAGCATTGCTTGTTGAGTTACTCGTCGAAAACGGTGCCGATGTAACGTCCTAATAACCGAAGAACCGCTCTTCTCGTTCAGACCACAAGATGCCCGTGTACAAGAGACAGACGAGGTATAAGCCTACTGACTCTAGCTGACTCTGCCACTCCGTTACGCTACCCGCAGATCCCGAGTTCCGGCTCGCAAAAGAGGGGGAGTAAGAGGCCTGAGAACAGGCAGCTGACTACGATGTCATCAAATGTAGGACAGAGTTTTCAAACCTGCATCTTAATTTCCCTATGATACGAAAGCTGAAGACGCGAAGTCAGCTGAAAGGTAAACCAAAATTCGTCTGAAGGTCGTATCTGGGTATCAGGAAGCTCACCAAAGCCGGTACGCTAGCTACTTCGCGGGCCCGCGCGGCCCAAACCGTCCCGGTGCCGCCGCCACATGGCGTTTGGCGAGGTATCGGCATTTCAATTAGCGTTTGATCGTTGCTATTTCACGTCCGAGAGTTTTGCCCAGCACCATATCGGGCTAGAGTGTCGATAGTTCGATGCTGGACTCTGGTCTAGAACGCGGACTAGTGCTGGCATTTCTGAGCCACAGTACGGATTACGTCGTCTGGCAATTGCGCGAGCTGATCTTCTCCGGTAGGGGCCTGAAGAAAAACACCACACACACCTTTTGCAGGTAAGTGGTGGGGAGTGTGTGATGTTTTCTTTCGGGCGTTTGTGTGGGTAGCTCTGGTTACTACGTGGCATCTGCTAAGCAAACTATTCATCACACCATGCACTTTGTGACCGGCTTGGAAGCAGACGCCCTGAACATCCCCTAATTCACATGCTGCGCATTCTGCGATGGGTGTGGAGAATCAATCGTGCAATAGTCTCGTCATTCTTTCAGCTGAGCAAAAACGAAGCTAATAAGCATCTATTGAACTCTCACATTAGAGTTTCCTCGGAGTTTTCCTCGTATCTGCGGGTAACAGGAGCTTGACCAAAGAACGCTCTGCCGGCCCCAAGAAGAGTTCTTCTCTTATTATCACATGGGGTTGAGTCGGCAAGAAAAGAAAGAAGACTTACTTCTAACACACCACACAAAATCGGATCAGGTTAGAATATCGAAGTTGACCTTACGGAAGTTCCCTAGTCTATTTGTACTTGCACTATATAAGGACCTAACTTTAGTTAATGATATTGAAAAGCTCTCCCTTAATCCTTGGCAAATGTGCGATATCTACCACTCGCAAACCAAAATATTCACAAGCTTATCAAAATGCCCCCCTTTAACCCTCCTGACCCAACCGGACCCTATCCTATCAAGGGCATCGACCGCAAGCCTGGAGAGAACCCCGGAATCCGTCAAGAACTTCGAGATTTCAAAAAGAACACAGACGCGTGGAACCTCTATCTGCTTGGCCTTTGGCAGTTTCAACTGGTCCCCCAAGACAAGCAGCTGTCGTACTTCAAAATAGCCGGTAAGAGCCTCTTGGGGTTTATATAGGAATAGCAGCTAATGGCTTCTAGGAATCCATGGACTTCCGTTTGAAGCGTGGCCCGAAAAGGACCCTAATCTGCGCAAACTAGCGCGAGCAAGGGATGAGAAGAACCCTAGAGACTTCGGAGGCTTCTGTACTCATACGTCCATCTTATTCCTCACGTGGCACCGCCCATACTTGGCCCTCTTTGAGGTAGGTCTTGACCACTCCAAAGGCAGAGCCAAGCACTAACCAGTCTTTCCCCCAGTCTCTGCTCCGTGATGCCATGATCCATGTGGCGGATCAGTTCACCGACAAAGAAGGCAAGGAAAAGTACATGGCCGCTGCTAAGGCATTCCGGATGCCATTCTGGGGTGAGAAGTCATCCAGAGACGGCTGGATCCTAGGCAATTTGCTGACACCTCACCGCAGATTGGGCTCGTGCAGATCGCCCAGTGTTTCCCGATGAGGCGACTGAGTCGCGGGTGGTTCGAGTTAAGATGCCAGAAAGCCTTAGGAAGGAGTATAAAGAATATAAAGACCTCGAGGAAGGCAAACCTGTCGAAATCCCTAACCCGCTGTACTCGTACCAGTTTCGATCAGGCACCCAGGAAAACCTCAAGGTGTGTCAAATATTCTCTACACTGATGGGCTGTATTTTTTTTAACTGGGCATGTCAAACAGGTCGACCGTTTGTCAACGACAACTCGCTATCACCGAACCGGTGCATCAGACCAGGAAGAGACCCCGAAGGAGAAGCGAGATCTCCTCACCGATACCATCACACCGTTCACCAACGGCATCCGAAACAATACACAGATGGAGATCAACCTTCGCGAGCGAGTGGTATATCTTCTCCAATCCTATGAACTCTTCGCGCAGGTGAGCCACAACCTCTGGGTGCCAAAAGAGGGAGGGAAGGACCAAGATGAGTCTACCATCAAAGGCCGCGGGTTTGGAAGTCTTGAAGACGTCCACAATGCCCTCCACAATCATGTCGGCGGCAATGGTGCTGACAAGAAGGGAATTTCGCGAGTCGGCCATATGACGGACCCGGCCATCTCTGCGTTCGATCCGATATTCTGGCTGCATCATACGTGAGTGTCGAATAAACTAAGCTGCGAGCCGGTAGACTAACCTAATGCAAGGAATATCGACCGTCTCGTGGCTATCTGGCAGGGCCTGCGTAAGGATCCCAACAAAGAGGACGCCTGGGTCACAGCTCAGGAAGCGAAGATGCCAAACTGGGCCACGGCGATCAAGGGCAAAGAAGATCTTCTCACGCAGCTTTTGCCATTCTACAAGAGCACGGACAAGTTTTGGACGTCCGACGACGTTCGTGACACGGCAAAGTTTGGCTATGCGTACCCTGAAACCCAGTCCTGGAACTTCGCGGATCTGGGTCTCTATCGCGACAACATCAAGGAGCAGCTTCGTATCATCTACCCGAACGGATCGTTTGCCAACATGGTGCTGGCCAGTAGAGCAGGAGACGAGAAGCCCAACACTACACTCAAGGAGCGCGCCATGAGGCTGACGCAGGTTGAAAAAGTCGACGCGCCTAATACCGCATTGACGGCACTGTCCCTCGCACACGCAGCGAAGCCCAGCGTTGCAACGGACTTGAAACTGATTCTCCTGCCGGTGGAGGTTCCTAAGGTTCAGATTCCCAAGGAACTTTCAGTAGTCGACCTGGTCAAGGGCGAAACCTACCTGGAGTGGCTTGTCAATATCAAGGCAGTAAAGCACGCTCTAGGCGGCAGATACCTGGTGCACATCTTCTTGGGCCCTGTGCCGCTGGAGGAGCCGACTGTCCTTTACGCTGTGTCGCCGTATCACGTGGGAACCTTCGCGCCCTTCGGTCAGGCTGAGGATACTTCTTGCGGCAAATGCCAAGAGGACCAGGCTGCTCAGGTCGAAATCACGGGCCAGATCCCGCTCACCATTGCGCTGGCTGAGCGGTACTTTGCTGGTCAGCTGCCTAGCCTTGGCGAGAACGACGTCAAGACGTACCTGCAGACGAACCTTCACTGGGAAGTCGTCGACAAGGACGGCCGCAGACTCAAGAGCCATAGAGATCGTCTCGACGGCCTGCTTGTTGGTGTTGTCAGCAACGAGGTTACGCTCCCCGGCGCCGTGGACGGATTCCCTCGCTATTCGGAGTATATCACAGTGTACCCTGAGATCACTACCAAAGAAGATGGAAGCAAGGGTCGTGGAGAGGGAACAGGAATTACGGAGGAGAACAAGCATTTCTGTTAATGTTTCGGGTTGTGTTCGCTTGTTAAGTATTACAGCAAAAGTACGCAGAAAAGTAGCGGAATTTATTTCAGATCGAGTAAGAAGAATAAAGCTATGAAAGCGCATACAGAGTTTGAAGTTTACCATCTGCGTCACAACTTGCAAACCTCCACCATCCAGCATGCCACTTGCTAACGACTCGTGAACCAATCCATCTCACCAACCCGGGAACCTCAGGCCAGTCCTTCCATATCCCGTCTTCAAAATCGCGATCAAGGTTAAAGAGAAACAACATGACCACGTCCGTAACGCCGCCATGGATGATGGCACCTTCACCCCACTTGTCGAACTTCGCTTTCGCGTTGACATACTCTTTAGATCCATGCTCTGGTGACTTGGGGTGCGATGCCAATGCTGCGATGGCGTCGATCTCCGAGCGGAAATGGTCTTCGAATGGCTTTTGGAAGGCATCCATCAACGGAAGCATTTGTTCGGGCGAGAGATGAAGAGGATCGTCCAGGTCTTCCAAATATTTAAAAAAGGCATCCAGGGCGGGAACAAAGGCATCTAAACTTGTAAAAGTCTCCGAGTGTTGTACTGTGAAGCCCCAGTGTCGACTTACCATGCTCCTCATGCATATTCTCAAACACTTTATCTCCAAGTAATTCCTCGGCCATGGGAAACAGTCCGCTTTCCTCCTCGGTCGTATGCGTGCTCACGAACTTGCACCACGTCTTACAGTAGCCCAGAAAGTCAGGCTTGTCGACGTCTTTGATGTGAGGAGCTTGTAGATAAATAGAATTGTAGCCTCGGAAGATGACGTTGTGGACGTTGCACATGTGGCTGGCGCCTTCTATCCACATGTTCGTCTACATGAAACTATCATGAGCATTATTGGTCTTTTGGCGAGATTTTGCGTGCTCTATGACAGACCTTGTTGGTTAAATAAACAGGAGTGTGGATCATCGCTAATGGGGTATCACCCGCGTGGTTGGGAGCTTGAATAGTCATCTCGGTTTGGAGGATGAGATGAGTCGGGTTTCATCTCTGGGATAATACAGGATGAAAGAGTCAAGACACCAAGCTTAGAGGCTAACTTAAGCTAGGACTTTACGAGAAGCTTAATAATCGGGTGCACTACGTGACGCGTTCAAGGCCCCGATAGACCCCATGTGGTAATGGTCAGCATTTAGTGCCAGCCTCTTAAACCTTGTAAGCGAATAGTTACAGGCCGAAGAGTGACTGCGCAGCCTGTCAACATCTTGTCTACCGGTTGCAACGCGTTGAAAGGGTTTCAACGGAAAACACGGCTCAATTCTCATAGGTTGGGATTCCGGTCATGGAGGATATTCCAGAATCGTTTGCTGCTTCATTGGGTAGCAAGTTTAGTTGTGGCACTTCGTTGCCACTAGTCCATGATTCCGTCGGGATTCGGAACGACTGCACATGTCCGTTCCATAAGAGTTATTGCAAACAAATATCCAGTACAGATGTAAGAGTGATTGAATCTGTCAACCTCTACCCCACGAAATCAACTGGCCATCCGTTCCGCGCCCACAATTACCCCAGGCTCTGAAGAACCACCCGGGATCTTGTTTAACTCTGATCTCGCTTACTCTCGATCTATGATAGAGCACTAGCTGACCGTCGTTTGAGAAATGCGCGCTGACTTTATGTGTACTACTACCTGGATGCGTCGTTGATGAAGTCTCCTTTGGGCCTTACCTTTAATACAATCTGCCTCTTTCTCACAAAGACGAGATTATTCTTCCCTTACCAGTTACATCTACGAGCTTGCTCCCGTGAATACTAAAAATTGGAGCTTCGTAGGCCCTTCTCGTAGGGTAAATTGAAGGGACTGAATGAGAGAGCCGAGCTCGCAACAAGCGA
Organism: Microcera coccophila; assembly: GCA_024112705.1. NCBI lineage: Eukaryota > Fungi > Ascomycota > Sordariomycetes > Hypocreales > Nectriaceae > Microcera > Microcera coccophila. Next base: position 33,966 of record JAMYIC010000218.1, on the reverse strand, counting down.
CCTTGGGGAATATTGTATCGGTTGTTTGAATGTCGATACCCACCGTCTTCCTCCGTCTTTGAGTACCAAACTGTACTATGGGCAAGAAACTACTCGTTCTAGGTGATTAAAGTAGGGTTCAAGGCCAGCAAGCCACTTGATTCGTTGCGAGGAGAGCTGATAAAAGAAATTGCTACTATGCAAGAATCTGGCTAGCAAATATCCCTTTGAGTTGATGTTAGCCTGAAACCGATCTGGAATTGCAAAAATATCAGCACTTATCCCTCTGGTTTAGACGTTCGGACTACACATCTGATATCTCGAGAAGAAAGCGATTTTCTGCATCCCTGCCACAGCTTGGCATACGTAATGAATAGATAAGAACCAAGATAGGCCCCGTTGCAACATGCACTCTGACCGTTTGGGGAATAGGCAGGAATGTAGGAACGGACTCCCTATCTAGGGTGGTAGATGTCATTGATTTGGTTGGTGAAGCAGGAATGTGGCACATTCTTGGTAGAATCCTAGCGACCCTTGCTGTAACATCCCTGCGGAGCTTTTTAAGGCTAAGAGGATTTTTCTGTAGACGGACTAGATAAGCCTTCGTCTAAGAAGAACGTACAAAATGAGCTGCGTCCCCTTTGGTTGTCAAGCTTCTACAGCTCTTCAATATCCTCAATACTTCACGTTGAGAAAAATTTGACTGCTTTATGCAACCTCTACATAATGCATCTCAGCATCTCAAGAGTATCCTCCTTACGGTAACGCTGCTTGTCTTCGTAGGCGGACGTTGTAGCTACTGCTCGTGACCTAGGTACGATTCCTCGAAACTAGCCTCTAGCTTAAGAGGCCTCTACAGACTTTGACTAATCTATCAGAATCTGCTTGCAACTGCCCTAACAACTGCAGCCACAAGAAAGGCTCCAGCTGTGCCTGGGATGATGGCACCCCTGGTACTGGTCTACATTCTGGTCGTAAGAAGCGCCTCGATCAAGTTACAGCCCCAGCCTTCCACTGACTCGCCGCGCAGATTGCTGGTTATCAAACGGTCATCTTATATGCTCTTGAAGGGGTCGTCTACTCTATACTACGCATCGCATCGTGAGAAGTATATTTGTTGGAGGCGTCAAGGGCTAAGCCTATTGAAAATGACTGTGTATGTTGGATTCTAGGTTAATTGAACGCTCGTGTGCTGTTCAATTACGTTGAGTATGATGTTGTTTACTTTCTCACCGTATTCCGCCCTGTCTGGGGGGTGGAAGGACAGCAGCAACGGGTTAAGGACGGGGAGTCGTGGAGGACCACCCGACACCAACCACCTCCAATGTGCACAAGACCTATACCATGATAATGACGATAGTCGTAATATGGTGAGAAAATCAGCAGCATTATACTCAACGCAATTGAACAACACACGAGCGTTCATTTAACCTTGACGCCTCCAACAATATTGAATAATTGTCTTACGAGCTTTAAGAATATTTCCTGCTATTCAAGTGCTGTAGCTAGTAGTGTGTCATTCCTTTCTACTCCTTAAAAGTAGCAATAATCTCATCTGCCATGTCAGGCAGTGTGTCAGCGACAATATCCATCTGTCCAAAAATGCTCGGAAGTGCCTCGCCCTCCAGTGCAGTACAGTAGGCGGCGTTGAATCTGTAGGCATATCAGATGATCGAAGCACAAAAAAGAACCCTTAGAAAATATGGTTTGGCACTTACCCTACCGACTTGGCTGCAGACGCATCCCAAAGATGTGCAGCCGCAAACCAAGGCTTACGCCCATCGACCGTGAGCCTACTCAAAATGGGCTTATAGGCCTCTGGGTTTGGCTTTGCAAGCCCGACCGAATCGCAAGACAGAATATTCTCAGCCGGCATGTCGATGCCTCCTTGAGTAAAGTAACCTGTCACGCGAGCAATATCCCCTGCCGTGAAGCACCAGACCGTAAAACCGGCGTCACGTAGCTTCGTGATGCACTCATCGGCCCCCTCCCGAACGGACAGCTTTTTCCATTCTCCTATGAGGCTCGTAACATCGTCTCCGCTCGCGAAAGAATGAGCGTCTTCGATGCCCGCGTAATGAAGGCATCGATGGAACAAAACCTCAAAGACCTCTAAGAAAGGCAAGTAGCGTCCCGACAAGGAAAGATACGTGTACTCGCGCTCGGCCATCTCCAACCAGCACCATCCGAGAAGTCTCGGCTGGACGCCGCGGGCGCGGAGTCCTTCGCCCAGTCGCTCGTCAATGGCCTCGAAAAGGTGTTCATATGAGACGAGGGTGCCAACAACGTCAAAGACGATATTTTTCGCGCCGGCCATGGTTGAAGCAGCTGATGTATTTCCCCAACGAAGATGTAGAAGAAACAAAGGTCGCGAGGGATTTAATAGAGACTGCTTCTTGGCTGGAGATAAGGTCCCGCATCAAACAAGCCTATGAGCCGTCGTATCGACCACCTCCATGATCACTTCCCCGCTCCAAGACTCGGCTCCCGAGTTCGGAACGCTGTTGGGTCCGAAAGGCCGAGCCTCGATTGCGTCAATCACTCTGCGACTACAATCTCTCGTCATTGTTGAAAGCACTCCAAGACCGATACCCACCATAAATTGACCAGGAGTCACTGCTATATTCGCTTGTCCCCTTCTCAACACCAAGTAAACATCACAGCTTTATACGATGCCACTTCCGATCAGCAACCCCACCAAATCATACTGGATCGAGGCGGCCGAGTCCCCTCTGCGAGACCTTCGCTCAACCGACGACCTCCCAACGAAAGTTGATGTCGTAATTATTGGCAGTGGGTATGCGGGAGCTGCTACAGCTTACTGGCTTCACAAGGTAGGTCGAATAATGGAAGTCTGTTGCCCAAACTCTGACAAAGATGCAAGTACACGCAAGACAGACCCCAACAGCCGGAGATTCTGATGCTCGAAGCCCGGGATATCTGTGGATCCTCTACAGGTCGAAATGGTTGATTGCTTTCCCCCTTTTGGATGTCTTTGACACTGACGATGCGCCTGACCAGGGGGGCAGTTGCGGCCTCATGCCTATTCCCGCTATCCACGATGGGCAAAAAGATTCGGGCCTCAGATAGCGATGGACCTTATCAAACATGAAATGGCGCACCTGTCGGCTTTCAGGGAACTCGCGGCGGAGGAGGGCATCGCGAATGAGGTTTGTCTCAAGTTTGGTGACACGTTCGATGCGGCCATGTCAGATGAAGCGTGGATCCGTCTGAAGGGAGCCTATGAATCCATGAAGAATGACCATGGCGAAGACGACGAGGTAGTCAAGACCTGTCGGGTTATTCAAAACGCTGAGGCGGCCGAAGAGTTTACGCAGATGAAAGCATGCCTCGCTGCAGTGGTGCATCCAGCTGGTCAAATGTGAGCATGCTATGATCTCGAGCCAATGTGTCGGAAGAACTGACGCGCTACAGTTGGCCGTACAAGTTTGTCCATGCTCTGCTCCGCATCGTCTTGGAAGCTGGTAATCTGAACGTCCAAGCACATACGCCCGTCGAAAGTGTTTCGGCGCCAGACGCCACTGGTCTGATCACGGTTCAGACTCGGCGGGGAGAGGTACGGACGAGGGCAGTGGTTCATGCCACAAATCGATGGGCCTCACATCTCCTGCCGGAGTTTGAAAATCTCATCTTTCCGGATCGAGTGACCATTGCATCGATCAAGGCCCCAGAGGGCTTCATCAGACATACTGGCGCCCAGCACTGGGACAGCGTCGTCAATGTCAGTGGGGTACTCAAAACTCTCACCAGCCCAACAGCTAACGTGGGTAGAACTATCACCTCCAGCTTCCGCCACCGTACAACAGTATCATCGTTGGCGGAGCGAGATCGGTGCTTGTGCATTCCCCAGAGAAATGCTACTTGAACGACGAAGAGGACAAGCAGTTCGATGATATTCCTGAGTTCTACCAGTCCTGGCCCGCGTTGGACATTGTCGACTGGCCAGGAACAAATCCAGCCGAGTTTGCAAAGCCTGTGGATGAAGGCGGTTGCTGGACAGGTGGTGAGTTTGAATGCATCATTCAGGCAAGACAGATCGTCAGCTTACAGTATGAATAGTCGATTCAGATAGTATCGATGGGTTTCCTTTTGTCGGGCCCATCCCGGATCGCGCTGGACAGTTCATCGTAGCTGGGTTTTCAGGTCACGGTTAGTATCCGCCTCTCCAGCATCAATCTCGCTCATGACGCTCACATAAGATTCCAAGGCATGCCACGAATTCTGCTGTCGGCGGCTCATACCACGCCGCTTATCCTGGATGCCTTAGAAGTCAAATATAGCATACCATCTCTCGTTAAGCCATATCCGCCTCTGCCAGCACCATTCCACGTTCAAGCCGAGCGGCTGAGTTCTCTTCAGAAAGTGGATGCGGCTGCCATATTCGAGCAAGTAATCAAAGACGCGCAGACAAGTGCACAGAAGGAGTTTTGTCGCAAGCTATGAAGCTGTTGAAATCTGACAATGATCGAATTCGTTAGGCTTATGGACGACAAATCGGGGACATGCTCATCTCTCTATTACTCTAATGGATTTTCCGCTTCACTAAATAGTAGATACCTTGCATAAAGCGACATACCGGTGTCGACATCAAAGGAGATTTCGAATTCTGGAGATGCCCGCAAATGTCTAGGAGGCTGGAGCGTAGATACTCAACACGGCCTCCCCCTCTGCATCAAGCTGGGCCGATATAACCACCAGACAAGATAGATACTTCTCCGCAGACTGGATCTATTTAGTAATCCATCAAGACATACTTGAATTACGTGCCGGTCTTCATAGTAGATGATGATACTTGTAGACAATACCATTTAGCGAAAGACAAGATCCTCTCACTTTTGTAGGGACACACACGTATCTTTTTTGCATAAAAATAATCGCACAAGAGAATTCCTCTTCTTTTCTTGGGTAACTACTTTGTTACTCCGTTTGTGGCTGGGACGTCTTTGGTACGCCTTCGATCATCGAACGACTTCCAGCATCGGGGTCTCTACCAGCAGGAGCCTCGGGGACTAATCGAATTAGGAGTACCATGCAAGGTATAGTGATTATCAAAACCGCACAGTTAACGTAGAATAGAATTCGAGGATCAAAGGTTGCGTTGGAGTTGATACCATACGCGACAGCCTGACCTGCGGTTTCGAAAGCGCGGAACAAACCACCAGTCCGAGAAGAAGAACCCATATCGGTTGAGAAGGTGCCGAGAATCCAGTAGAGTGAAAGCTGAGTCCAATAGCCACTGAAAAAGATGATCAGATACGGTAGGTAGGCCTCGACCCATCTTCCGGTTGTGCTTCAGTATGAAGACGTTAGCAGCCCGGAGACCAAGGGGGGTTGAAGGGGGAGCGACTACTTACAGCTTGTAATCCAGAGCATCTCTACCAGCTCCAAATTTGTTATACTCAATACCGATCCAGATGAAGGAGGCCGCCTGAGGTATGGCCCACATAGCGAACGAAGTCCATGCTCGTCTAGGCTGCGACCAGCGCTTTAGATCCAACAACTTCCCGAGAGCAAGCACCGCTAGGATGGTGACGGAAGCTGAGCGGCAAATGAGCCAACCTATGACAGTGGTGGAATGATGTGTACTCACGAACAATGAGAGTTGATAATCCTCGCGCGCGAACTGAGAAGTGCAATGCAAGGTACGTACCCATGGTGCCGCCATAAAAGAAGGAGTAGAAGGCTGGGACGAAGACGAGCCAAGTCTAGGATCAGAGGTGAACGAGAAGCCGGGACAGAGATTGATGCCGACACACTTACCTTTCTATGCTGCAGGTGATTCCATAGGGCCCGGAACTCCTGTTTCCAAGTAGTTCTTTCATCCATGGTGATGATGGAGCCATCACGGCGTCGAACACGTCTGGTGGGCGACAGAAGAAAAGCCCAGATGACACCAGTACACTCTATGACACGTTTCTTTAGCGGGAAGTATCCATCACATCAAGGTAGATAAGTCCGCTCACCGAAGCCAACAAAGATCAGATAGGTCGACCACGCGATGCCGCCTGCAGAAGAGGTGCCGTGGTTGGTGGAAAAGTTGATGGCGCCGCCCATCACACTACCCGAGTTTCGCATCGCAGACCAGATGCCTGAGTGATCATTAGTAGCGTCCCTCATCGATCATGTTCTGATCAGATTTACCTAGGTAGAAACCACGGTCGTTTTGATGCGGGTATGATAACATGGCCGTCGTCTCGGCGACATAGAGGAAGCCTGACCCTATTCCCCCGACGACCTACATGATTCTATATCAGATTCGAGAAAACGCTAAAGAGCTGAGCGGTTGCAAACTTGCGTTCGAAAAAAGTAAATACCATTCGACGTTGTGTCTGGCATTCGCGTAGTACGAGGACCCAACCAGAGGCATGATGACCGCCGCAATCATGCAAGACCATTTGATGCCGAATTTGTTGATTAGAGGGCCTCCAAACAGCGTGATGATACAGCCGGTCGCATAGTTGAGCGAGTTCGCCAGGTTCGCCAGGTAGGGCTTCGAGAGTCCGCCACCTCCGAGGTTCGTTATGGCATCAGACGTGGCTGGACCAGCGAAGGAGAGACTACAGACGATATTACCCAGTCAGCCAAAACTGGAGAAATGGATGGTATTCTATACTTACGCTCCGAGGAGAATCATCTGGAAAAGGAGGCTCCTGTAGAACTTTGCAAAGGGCGGAGAGCGCAAATACGCTTCGTCCACTTCAACGTTCTGTTCTCCATGGTCGGAAGTCACCATGATGAAAATGACGATGGCGTTGTAGAAAACTCACGCAAGTAAAAACTCGCAAAGAATAGCTCAATGTGTCTCTATTGATAATGGCCATCCCGTCATTCGCCGATCTCGGGTCCGGAACAGCTGATTCCAAGAGATCCAATGCCCGGCTTCGCTGCAACCTCAGCAATTGGTGGGGAGACTGGAGCGATGTGAGACAAGTAAAAACCCGGCTCGATATCGAAGCTTACTGGGTCACCGTCTCCGCTCAGGTAATTTCCCATGGCTCTTTTGACGTCGACTTTAGCCGAAACACCTCTTTGGTCATCGACATATCCCAAGTAGTAGTAGTTCTGAACTTAAAACCTCAAGCCAGAGCCCCAGATTTCCTAATTGGAAGCTTCCAGGATGTGACTGCGAGATAACGTGCCGGGACCGGCTATCAGGTCATGCAGATGAGCGGCAAGTCTGGGCATCCAAATCCTACCCATCCACCAGCAAAGCCCGCCGCCCATCGTCACTGTTTCATCCGCAGCCATCAGATAGAACCCCTATCTAGTCATATATCAGGCGGGGACGAAACTCTCCATCCTCCATTCACACCTTTCTCTTCCATCTAAGGATCATTGATCATCGCCCCTCTCAGCTCATATCAACACCATGCCGTGTTCCCCGCTCCCCGTGGCAAACCCCACAGACTCCTTTTGGAGGTCGTCTCCGCACCATCTAGATGATCTCCGGTCCTCCCCCGACGTGCCCTCGCGTGTGGATATTGCCATTATCGGAGCTGGGTTCGCCGGCGTCTCAACCGTCCATCACATTCTCGACCTCTGTAAGGCTCAGGGTACCTCAAACCCCGATATCGTGATTCTCGAAGCTCGGCAAGTTTGTTCCGGGGCTACTGGCCGCAATGGTGTGATTTGACCCCAGACATTTCTATCCCAGAAGGCTCGAGGTTAACGAGATCTATTTTACCGCAGGTGGTAATATCAAACCAGACCCATACAATCGGCCCTTGGGCCTCACCGTCACCCATGATGTTAGCGTCGCTGCGGAATGCGTAGCATTTGAGACGGAGAATTTGTCCGCGGTGAAGAGGGTCATCGAAGATGAGGGCATCCAATGCGAGTTCGTCTACACGCGTGTCGTCGACGCACTGATGACAGACACCATCTGCGAGAAGATGAAGTCTGGGGTCGATATGCTGAGAAGGAATGGGGTCAAGGCCATGGATGACGTGCATTTTGCAGACGGCGCGGACGCGGAAAGGGTTAGTCAAACACCAAGTTGACTACACATGGTCACTCTAACGTTATACGACACTAATGGATGAGGAACAAACAGTTATCTGGCGTAAAGGGTGTCAAAGGCTGCCTCACTCACACTTCGGGGCATTTGTTCCCGTACAAACTTGTCACGCAGCTGCTGTCCAAGGCAGTTGACCTTGGCGTCAATGTTCAGACGCACACGCCTGTTACTCATGTTACCAAAACACCCGACGCTGAGGGTTATCTCACGCTTACAACGTCACGAGGTTTAGTCCGCGCAAAAAATGTCGTGTATGCCACAAACGCCTACACTTCAGCTCTTCTACCCGAGTTCACGGACAAGATCGTCCCCGTTCGAGGGATCTGCAGCCACATCAGGCCGACCAAGGATCCGGCACCTCACCTACCTAACTCTTACATGGTTCGCTGGTCGAGTACGGTATACGAGTACCTGATCCCAAGACTTGATGGCAGTATCGTTGTTGGAGGTGCTCGAGCTGATTATTATCGCGACCTGGAGAGCTGGTACAACAACGTCAACGACGACCAGCTGATCGAATCAGCCAAAAATTATTTCGATGGATATATGCAGCGGATATTCCACGGGTGGGAGGACAGCGGCGCTTATACTTCCAAGCTGTGGACGGGTAGTGAGTGGAGATATCTCATCCAAATTATTGGAGCAATTGCTAAGCAAACTTCTACAGTCATGGGCAATTCTTCCGACTCAGTCCCATTTGTAGGTCTCGTTCCAGGGAGAAAGAATCAGTTTGTGCTTGCTGGATTTACTGGGCATGGCATGCCGCAGGTATTCTTGTGTGCAAAGGGTGTAGCGTCACTTGTCATCAATGGAGTGAATTTTCAGAGTACCGGCATTCCAGCGATCTATCAAGTAACACAAGAGAGATTGGATAGCACGAGGAACTCTATCCTCGACACTTGGAGGCAAGCAAAGAAAGAAGACGACGCTTCAAAGCTGTCAGCTGAAAGGGCTGCCGAGGCTTGCAGCCCGGGGGACTGAATCGCAGTTGATTCAATAAATGGCCACAAAGCTACTCCAGATATCCCCGGCATCAATTTCTCTCAAGTCAGCGAGTTTTTGTTCAACTCGCTATCTACGAACCATAAAATCGGCGCATGGTAGATGCAACTTACTATGATCTTAAACTGTCTCTGTAGCCTCAAGAACTCCCTTGACTCCTCTCCTCTTCCCTACACACGCACGCATATACACAGGTCGCCGCCGGCCGCGCTGCTTGTTCGCACTTTGAACTTGCGCGACGACCGGAGAAGCCGCATACGCGTCATCCTCATCCAGCTCCTAGGCTCAGCAGCTCGCTCAAATTCAGACAAGCCAGGCCGCAATTAGTTTTTACAGGGCAGTATCGCGTCGAAGGACCCGACCAATAATATTACGCTGCCAAGACTTTGTCTTGATAAGGCCAACTGCTACTTGAGGTTAGAGCAACTCTCCTCCGGGATGACAAGCGAGCCGACCCTATGTAACTTTACAGCGATGGCGAGTGACTACAGAATAAGCATCCCTGCGAGCCTGCCATTAGCGGATCATACCTGGAAAGCGGCGAATACAACAGGGGGAACAGCTACCGCTTGCAGTTGCCGGCAAGCCTTGAGCCCGATATTTCACATTTTGGGAAGACGAAGTCGCCGGCTGTTTATCAGTGTTATGACCAGCCCACTGTAGAGAATGATTGATTTCCTGGGACTTTGAACTCAAATCAAAACTCGCGCTTTGCTGGAGAGAATAAAATCATGCCGGGTACAAAGCTCCTCATGTTGGTTGAAAGTCATCTGTTTTGACAGCGGGCATTTGGATCTAACAGAGCGCAAGAGCTGTACCCCTGATCTCGCAGCCCACCCGAGAAATTAGAGCACATGACGGCGGTAGAAGTGACGTTACTCTTAGCTGGCCATTGGACATGTTTGAGATGCCTGTCTCAGGTTTGCGGGGTGTCAGGATGAGAAACCATGGATCACTTAACTACATCCCATTTTTGGCTAGTCAGGAACTAGTCCACGCGATTCATCGGAGACAGGGGTCGCGTTTTCTCAACTCTGCCCTAAATTGTGACGAGGAAACAGGACTCCTGGCCGTCGAGACTGTAGGTACGCGTGACGAGGCCTCTCTAATTAAGGTCGTAACGAGGTCAATAACACGTTACGGTGATCCTGATATTGTATGACATCCTGAGACAAGTCATCTCGAGCTATGCTTGGCGGCTTGTCAAAGAGAACAAACTGTCAACAATCCAGTTTTAAATAACCGCCCTTGAGGTCTATATAAGAGCTGTCCTACGCGCGCATCAAACCTTTCTTTGCTTATCATCACCTTCACTCCCAGTATCTTTGTATCCAGTTCTCCCGTACTCTCCTTAACACCTTAAACATGAAGTTTCTCGCGAGCCTTGGTGGAGCTCTTAGCTTTGCAATCCTTGCGCAAGGCCATATGCAGATGAAGAATCCTCCGCCGCTGCGATCAAGTTTCAACCCTTACACCACTAATGTTGACTACAACATGATCTCGCCTCTGAGCTCGGACGGGAGCAACTTTCCATGCAAGGGCTACCACAGTCTGATGGGCACTGCACAAGGCCAAGCTGTCGCTACTTGGACCCCTGGCCAGTCGTACAGCATGACTATTTCTGGAGGCACCCCTCACAACGGTGGCAGCTGTCAGGCCTCTGCCTCCTACGACAGGGGCAAAACCTTCAAGGTCCTTCATTCTTACATCGGGAACTGCCCTGTTATGGGCGACTCGAGCTACCAATTTACGCTCCCGAGTGATGCACCCACCGGCGAAATGCTCTTTGCCTGGACGTGGTATAACAACATGGGCAACCGCGAGCTCTACATGAATTGCGCCGTCATCACGGTTAAAGCCGCTAAGAAACGTGCCGCCGCTCTCCCTTTCAGCAGCCGCCCGGCTATGTTTGTCGCCAACGTCAACAACGGCATTTGCACCTACGAAGGCACGGATGTTGATTTTCCTCAACCTGGTCCTGATGTCACTCGAAACAGTCAGAAAGCGCATGCCCCAGGCACAGGACGGTGCGACATCTTCGGCGGGCCCCCATAAATGATACATAGGCATGTTTTGTCGCACAGTCGGTATGCCAGTGCCTGTATCAACCGCTCAATACTCTCGTTGGATCATGTTTTGCGAGTTCTATTCTACACCGTACTCTGGTTTTGTTGTCTTTTGAACAAACAGAACCTGGTTACTTTGGCTTCTTTTTCTTGTACATATTGGAAAGCTTTGTACATATTTGCTAGTTATTATGTTTCAATAGCATACGTCGTTCTTTATCTCCATTCCGATGCTCGCGCCGATGCTCGAAATATTCTTGTGCAGCCTTACGGTCTATATCACTGATATATCATTTAATCATGTGTGTTTTATAAGCTATGCTGATCAAGGCGCTGCCGCTATCTTTGCCTAGCCTTCTGTCGCCATAGCAGAGATTGTCAGCAAATAATCCAAGAGCATTGTGTATAGTGCTGAAGAAATGAAACACACATGATACTAATAGGTGATACACGTCGAGTAAAATTGCAGAGTGGGCAAGGATCGATGGCACTAGATTTTTCCAGGGCCCCCTTTTGGTCAAGCGATCCTTAGATCACCACATTACATTGTTTCGTCCAAGCGCTTAACAGGTGGAGGAAGCAGCACGAATATGAAATCAGGTTGTGAATTCCCCTCTTATCCTAGAGTTATATCTCTCGGCAGTGATAAACTGGAGCCCTGATAGCAAAACTTCGTAGTTGAGCTCGGGTGTCAAGTCGAGTCAGTCTAGCATATACAGAGAGCAACTACTTCTATTGAGATATTTTAGAACCATCATGATTTAAAAATAACGAAGCCAGCTGGTACTTCTGCTGTTGAAGTAAATCCCCAGAGGTATTACCACAAGACATGGGAAAGTGTGCATCTTCGTGTCTATAGCTCCAAGTTCCTTAACCGGCCGAGGCTTTCCAAACCCCAAAACCAATTGATCATTCTTTGCGAGGTCATTTCTGAGTTTTATGTCGTGTATCGGAAAGATTTGTCCTGGAAATCGGTCACGTCTGAACCCGGCTCGTAACGGTGGATGCGAGTCTGCTGAGAAAGCTTCTCCCGTCTGCGATTTCTGCCTGCTGCGACGAGCCAGTACGCGAACATGAGTAAGATAAAGAAAGTCCAGGTCGCCAGGGAACTAATCAAACCACGAATGTAATGCGGTGCATCTTCAGAACTCCAAAGTTGAGGAAAGGCAATGCCACCTGTGCAATAGCCCATGAAGTACAACGTGTTCACAATCGACTTTTTAGTGTTCCCCTTGACATTAGATGCATTTAAACTCATTGTGATGACGAATATACTAGCTCCGGTGCCACCCTATAGACAGTTAGCCCAGCTGTACGGTCTTGAGTTGATGAACGTTCAACGTTCACTGACCAGCCAAGCTCCGACGATAATGCCCCATCCGTGAAACGGAAGAGCCAAGAGCATGATGCAACCGGCGATGGGTATCAAAATGAGACCGACGACGACGAGGCATCGTTTAGTTGGAGCAGCCCTGCACATTAAAACACCGGTCCAGATAGCTGCAATCTGGACCAGGCCCAATGGAGAGTTGTAGAGCAGAGTTTGTGCAGAAGTGTAGCCGAGTTGTTTGATCATGAGCGTAGAAAACTAATTTTGTCTCTTCAGTACCATGATTCCTCTTCTACATTTTCACCTGTAAGGGCGGGAACTCACAGTGAGCACCGGGGCAGGTGCCGTAATGAGCACGCCGAAGAGGTATGCTGAATAGGTGCTGAAGTCTCTTGCTGACTCCCGTAACTGTGCCAAAGAGAAGTTTGTTTTATCTCCGCCGTCATGCTCTTCAGCCAGCCGGGCAGCGGCTGCAACTCTCTCCTCTGGCGTCAGGAACCAGGCTGTCTCGGGGTTGCTGGGCATGAGCAAGCAGAAAACTACTCCAACCAACGCGGTTAGGCCTCCACATATCAGGAACAAAACTCTCCATTTGGCAATTATCAAGTGGTCGTTTTCGCCGATAGCATACATTAGAAGAGAGCCCAATGTTTGGGCGAGTCCGTTACAGGTGATCCAACATCTACCCAGTCAGAAACCGCAGGATTCGGTTGAAAGGGCTAGAACATACCCGATTCTCAGTGGATGCTCGCTTTTCTTGTACCAGATACTAGTGATCGTAATGAACGCAGGACTTACGGCCCCTTCGGTCATCCCTAGCAAGAATCTCACTGCCAAGAACTGTTGAAAAGTCTGGGGCGCCGCCAGGCACATGCATACGACACCCCACAGAATACTGGGTTGGCTCAGTCATGATGACATCCAGATGAAAATGATGGAGAATTACTGACGTTGTGAGGCCGACAAACTTGGAAAGAGGAAGACGAGACATTAGGTAGATGATGGGGAACTCGGCCACCAACTGTCCGACGTAAAATATAGCCGACGTCCAAGAGTACTGCGTTCCGACTAAATTGAGATCTTCAATTAGGCCGAAGACGGCAGCAAATGAGAGGCTCTGCTTGTCGAGGTCTAAGAGCTTGTTAGCAACTGAAGAGATAGAGGTGATTGATGGCTCACATTGGAAGAAAAATATAAAGCACATCTGCGTGACATGTCAGTTAGTTCTCTCTGTCTAGGGCACTTTACGCTACCACGCACCATCGGAAGAACTATCATGTCTGTCTTCTTCAATACTCTCCGTTTCATGGCCTCGTCGACTTCATGTAGCTCAATCGTCCCGACACCATTACTGGGAGCCTCTGAGTTGACGAGGCTTGGGATCGGCTCAACAGCGGATTCCTTTTTCACAAGTACCATCCTGCCCAATATTTGATAGTGGAGGACGGTAAAAGAACTCTGCAAAGGGCTTCCTATGAGATTTAATAACAAGAGGAGGCAGTGCGGTTAACCGTTCGGTGTTCTTTTCACCAAGAAGTTTCTTTGACCCCGGCTTAAAACCGAGAGCGTGTTATGGATGAAGGTCGATCGATATTTTAATAACTCATTTTGTCCTACGTAAGGGTTCGGTGATCGAGGTTGTCCGACATCGCATCCTCTGCGTCAGCGCCCGATTACGTGATCCCAGGTTCCGGCGACTGTTACCCGGTCGCGATATTGAACCAGTCTGCTTCCTTTTAAACATGCGCCTTAAATTGATATCTCGATAAGCCTGCTATCGGCAAGCTAGCAGTCATTGCGTCGATCATCGCACCTAAGATAAAAAAGCAACAGATAAGAAGTAAAGTGCCTGCCTCATCCCCAAGCATCATGGATCTTTTCCGACTTCTCATAGCCCCCAAGCTCCGAACTTGATCAAATGCATAGATATGCACACTACGTGCGAGGCAACTCGCATGGTTCTAAGTGGCTTTCCAAGACTAGAGGGCACCCTACTGGAGCAGAGGAGGGAATATCGAGAGAGATATGATCAATATCGGAAAAGGGCCATGCTCGAGCCCAGAGGACATGATGCTATATGTGGCAGGTTGATTGTCAGAGACTCGGAGCTGAATTTTGTGCTTGTCATACAAATTCCAAGCCGGTAAACCCTATATCATCTGCTAACCCCCAGCAATCACCCGCTATCGTCTCGTCAAGCGCGCGCAAGCGACTCTCTGCCAAGGTCTGCTGTTCGAATTCGACTACATCATTACAAAATGGCCATTGGACGTCTATATGAGCGGCTGGGTCATTATACCCTAAGGCATTCTCTGAATGCTGCAGTAGCTTCGGCAGGAGCTTTGATCGACCCTCGCGCACACTAGAGAGAGACCTCACGACGGCACCAAGTAGATCTCGAGCACCTATCTCGAAGGATGAGAAGCACATGTCAGGTGACAGAGCGGTATCAGCGAGACTAACTCCGATATCGAAAAGCTTTTGTTCCTGCGCTTATCTCAGCAAGTAAGTTTTTTTGATATCAGGAAGTACGCAATCTCTCAAAATTGGTCACTCACAATCGCAATTCCGTGGGAATCTACGGAGGTTTGACTGGCTAAAAGCAAAGGCCCTATAATGGCTTTCCCAGCCTCAATGGGTATAGAGAAAGGGAGGAGAGCGCAACGACCACGGGAAACAGAAGGCTTATCACCAAATACTAAACGCCAAAGAGCCACCCGAAGCCAGTGCTGCGTGACAAGAGTGTCGAGTCTCTGACTCTCAATCATCGAACTTGTCGCCTGGCTAACACAGAGTTTCGTATTGATTTGGTGTACCAGAGCCACTCCGTGAGGTTGGACATCGCCTTGAGGGTGCCACTCGTAAAGAGCCGGCGGCAACACCTCGAAGATACATGTGTGATTAACAAGATCGTTTGTGACTGCTGGGTAATTGGCGTTGATCATGTCCGGCTTGGCAATGCTGTTGCGGAGTCGGACCGGCCGTCGATGCTGAAGGGCAAAGGTTCTGCAGCAGTAATCATCAGAAAGAAGGTAAAAACGGAACATGTTTCAGCATTCCCACCTTTCAGACACGAACAGGATCCAGAAGAGACGCCGTCCGATCGCAGCGTCACTTTCTGAAAGGTTGCTGTAGCTCGTTTCACCATCCAAACCCAGTAAAGAGGCGAGAGTTATGCTTTGGTTGAGGTAGAACCAAGCATGCCGAAACTTCTCTAAGCTTGCGTAAGCAGTAAAAAGAAAATACGAGGTTGCCATGGAGTCCAGACCAAGGTCGCCGACAAGGTTGAGCAGGGGGCTGGCGTTCTCGGCGGCACTGAGCAGCATCTCCGTGGTAACTTTTGGCTCTTGTGGTATATCTATGCCCACCTGAGGGACAGTTCCCGTCACGCAGTCTAGATCGAATTGCAGTCTTGTTGTTGCACAAATAGACATAATGAGAGCATATCGCGACCGTGAGAGCTTATCCAGCCGGAGGACACCAGCGAGCATCTCATCTGCGTCGACAACCGGCATAATAGGAAACAGATATCTGACAAACGTCTGGACGTGTGCGACCAATACTGCGTTCATTAACTCACAACTACCTAATAAAGGATAGATAGAGGCTTCACTGGGCAGAGTTGAGACATCAGACGACACTGGATGAAGATGGACATTTGGAGTTGCTACACAGGGCGCTGATTGCCCAACAACGCATTTTGCTGGTGCCTCATCGTCCGTAGTAGAGCTTGCGGGGATTTCTGCAAAGCTCTCAATATTGGATCGAGAATACGTGTTTGGCGTCGACACCTCAAAGGCGCGTTCGTCCAACTTGCCGTGGCCCGAGAAAGCCGATCTCAATTGCGCGAACCGTCGACCGTGGCCTCGTCTCGGCCCTTTCCGACGAATCGTATGGGCGTATCGACATGGCAGAGATGCTCTGATACAGCCATCGCAAGGGAGCTCGCGGTCGCATTTGGTCTTTCGGAAGCGACACCCGTCGCACGCTTGTCGAGTTGCATGTCGGAGGTTTGCCATATTTGTTCGGCGAGACGCAGTGGATAGCGAGGGGCTTGTAGGCGGTATCGAGTTAGCCGTCTGAATTTTGATGGCGTGACATGAAGCTACTGCGTGATAGCTCGACGTTGCTCGCGGGGTTGATGTGAATGCGACTCCGAGAGTCGGTGTTCTCCCCGAGTACACAGAACTGTCATTGGCCGTTCGACGGGGATCAGACCACAACCGGCTACATTCCGGCTCGCCTAATGCCAAATGAGTAGACAACAGTCCGTATCTTTCCCCGAACAACGCCATCAGGCGTCCTCAACACAGCTTCGCAGCGCGCCGAAGCAGGCTACCAGAACTGGGTGAGCCTCGATAACGTGGGAGGCTGGTATCCGCCTATCCGATCTAGACTATGGTTCAAGCACACCCTGCGGTTAAATGAGTTCTCGATGTTCGGTTTTTTCCTTCTCGTATGTATGGACTAATCTAGGGATTGCGTTCACAGTGTCGAATAACCCCTTCGTTTAACCCAAATCCCGACATGATTGAGCCTACTTATACCGTGACGACCACTTCTAGCAAGACTTGCTGAAGAACAGAGCTATGATTATTTTGCAACCACTCTTGAAGTAGATCCAAGGACAGAATCTGGGATGTTTCTCCATCAAGTGAGGTTTCAGCGATCGAGATGGACTTTTGATGGATATCTATCCCCTCCAGTTTCGCTTGAATATTACCGTTTTTGACTGCTCGGCCCGATATCCAGATCCCAAACTTTCCAAGAGCCTTTAAAGAAGTCTTGATCGTGATTGTACCTCCGTGTGTTACGATATCTATAGAGCAGATCGCAGCTGCCCCGGTCATCTTTCCAAGCAGGCCAAGCGCAGCCACCGAACACTCCCAAGTCCCCAAGACGAGCCGCGAGACCTGGTAGCAAGAGAGTATTTCGTAGCCTGCAACCGGCAAGTCCACTTCAATCAAGACGTTTGCACCTGAGAGGGCCGACAGGGCATCTTCTAACTTGACAGGACCGCGCACAGTCTGAGTTTGATAGGAAAAGAAGACGAGTTCGGCGCTTGGCCTCCACCGTGACGCTCCTATAGACAAAAACTCAGACACAGAGACCATAGTTGCAACCCTCATCAGACGCGTATTAAAGAGACCTATGAATTTGACGCCTGCGGCCGCTTCGGTGACGATCTTGAGAATGCCCGACTCCTGATAACGGTCGAAAGCACGAGAAGTCTTGGCAGGCATCAAAGGTCGAAGACTGACGCTCCTCCCACCGTCTGGGCTTGGCGCAACCATCTGGGCGAGGAGTATGAGGTCGTGTTCTCCGGGCGCGTCAGTGAGGAAGATTGGTCCACCGGATAAACAACGTGCAGCAGCGTGAGCAGGCCCATACGCTTGACGACTTTGAAACATGTCCCAGTCTAATACGGCGTTCAAGTGCTGCGTGAATAGGGCATTATGAGCATTGGTCCAGATATGCCACATGTGGCTACTCGGGATCTCGGGGAAGAAATCGTCGCTGTTGCGGAGAATGACCGGAGGAGTTTTAGTCTGGAGGAGGCTCTGCCATAACAACTCGGGTATCTGGGACATGCAGCTAATCGCTTTTCCGCCCAGCCGTCGCAAGTGAGCCATCGTCCAGGCAGCCTGGTACGCAGGGATAAGCACAGCTCGATCAGAGCGGTTTTGGATGTCGCCTAAAAGGCACTGCACATCTGTCTTGACAAAGGTAATGCCAGAGGATGCCAAGTATGAATAAAAGTCGTCGTAGAAGCGACCCAAGTCCGAGGAACTGATTGACTTGAGCTTTGTGGGAACATCGTAATACACTTTGCCGTCGACATCCATAGTCTCATAATTGTCAACAACCCAACCTTCTCTCGAAAGACCACCCCAGTAGCCCATTAGGGCGTGCCAGACTCCGATGTCGGTGATAAAAGGGTTTTCGGCTTTGATACGAGTGGTGAAACTCTTGAGGCCGTCAGGAAACCCTTCGTTAGCCCTGAAATCGGCCAGACCGCGAAAGTCGTGACAATCGTAGTCCAATTCGGTGGCCTGAAGGGTTTGCCAATTATCGTCGACCAGCATAGTTGAGATTCGAATATCGTGCTCCCTCAAAACACTTAACGCCTTGATTATCTTGTCTTGGGTGAGATCTGGTCCAAGAGCATTCCACGTACAGAAGCCCAAGTGGTCCAGCAAAGATGCAAGATGCGACGTGTCTCTGCAGCCTGTCTTGACCTCCTCGCCAATTGACTTTCGGACCAATCCTGATTCGTTCGCCTCGGTTCGAAGATTCTCCATGATGGCTCTGATAGAGATCTCGATGTCAGGGGCGATCGATATCATTATCCGACAACGCTGTCCATCCCCGCCGTCATCCCGAGCGTGAACAACAAAGTCTCCTCGCTCGTCGGACATGAGAAAGGCGCAGACATCGCTCATGCATGGAGCCGCTACTGTTACGATGTTGCCGTCTTTCCTGAGAATTGAACAAAGAATGGTGCGTTCTGCGAGATAGAGATAGTCATCACCGTGGCGAGGCGCAATCCACGGTGGTTCACAACGTGAGATGGCAAAGTATCTGGCCTGCTTGTGAACCTGGCCCAGTGCTATGGCTTGAAATCTAGAGCCTGAATCTTGAATTGGCTCCGATCGAAGACACCATAGCGATGCCGTTTCGTGCGTTGTTGGAGCCTTGATTGCACGCCAGCCTGGGGAGAGTTTCATCAACAGCTCAATGCCAGGACGGCCAACCAAGCGCTCTTGCAGGATGATTTCGCCCTTCATGAAGCCGGCAGAGCATTTCAACCATTGCCAGGCGGTCTCCTCAGAGATTCGATATTTAATCGTAAAGTTCTGATGGCATGTCTCATCTGTAGCCAGAGCTTGGCGACCCAGTCTCAACTCAAAGTTCTCTGAATACCACTCGCAACTCTCATGAAAGGTGATTGTGGACTGGGATGACTTGGAGAACGGAAACGACCACCATAAACTGGGGTGTCGGTGCGTTCCAGATTCAGCCACGCAGAGTCGTACTTGAAAGGGATATCGACTTCGAGACACGCTCCACTTGATATTAACAACGAATGAGACCTATTCATGAAGCCATTAGCTACGAATTCGACAGCGAAGATGTTCTACTCACGTCATGCTGGTCCGCTGGAATAACCGACAGTTGCTCAAGCGGAGGATAACATGTGATAATGGGGTACGCTCCCGACATGGTGTGACTCTCTTGTCGAGGGTAACAGAGCAAGTAGATGGGGACTCTCGGGTCATTCTTTAATAGGCAGCGACTCCTAGCAATCTGAAGATCTTCAAGGAATGATTCTGCGCCATTTGTTCGCCGAAGCACGCTGATGCATCGGAATTACGTATCTTTGAACGACAAATCACCCCGAGGGAAATCATTTCCGCTTCCGCTCGACTTGGCTAAAACGCCCTCTCTCTTGATGAGCCAATGTTGCCATATTTACCTCTCCAGCAGGCTCCGCAACCATGGAGACCCCCGAATAACTCCCCATTAAGACTAGCAGAGAAGTTTTGTCGCAAGATACGTCTTTGCTACTTGCCATTGCGCCCGAAAGATGCCCCGCAAGAAGGGAACCAAGGGTCGGCATATCAACGAGGATCCATGTGAATGCCGAAAAATACCCCCGTAAGACTAGCTAGGGAGCACTGCCGTATTAGCCAGCCTGCTGCGGCTCTTATCAAGCTTCGTTGGTTGGTCAGATCCTGTAGGTGACCCGGAATGGTTGGGCAACCATCAACGGAGACTGACTGGCCTGTCTGAACCTGCTTGGCCCCGCAAGGCGTCGTCTACGAGCAGATCATCCCCACGGGGTCCGGGGTGAGTGGGGAAAAGACTTCCTTGTTGGTATATGCCTCAGTAGCTTCCTGCATGTCTGACTTTTTTATATCCCTCGGGGCCGGGCAATATGGAGGTAACCTCGTTGTCAATGGAAGCGGCGTCCAGTCCAATCGTACACTCAGTATAAGAAAATCCATATACACTCGCAGCTTGTCAATACTGGAGCACTTGATAATCATTTTGCTCATAGTATACACTCTAAGACCTTCCACTTCTAAACCGCGGCACATCTTCATCGCCATCATGGAAAAGGAGGCTTCAGGAAGCAAAACAGACTTAGCTCAGCATGTTGAGGCCACGGCCGAAACATCGTTGCCCGGGCCAGACATGACCCCAAAGTCGATAACGGTTGCTGCCGAGCAAAGTATGGCTGCGGAGCATAATCTCACGTCCTTCGAAGCCATCAAAGCCTATCCCATGGCCATCTTCTGGTGCATCATCATCTCAACTTGCGTCATCATGGAAGGCTACGATCAAATTCTTGTCCAAAGTTTCTACGCATATCCCCAATTCCAGCTCAAATACGGAGAATTTGTTGGTATTGGCAGCACCGGCTATCAAGTCAGTGCTGCTTGGCAAGCTGGACTTACCAATGCCTCTGGTGTAGGTGCTTTTTTCGGAACTCTTATCAACGGGTTGGTGCTTCAAGTCCGTGTCCATGTCCCCTATAATTATAGATGACAGTTTTCAGGTACCTCATCCATAAGTTTGGTCATAAAAGGGTTCTTCTCGCATCTCTACTCTTAATATCAGCATTCATCTTCATCACATTCTTCGCTTCAAGTCTTCCTGTCCTCTGCACCGGGCAGCTACTTGCTGGCCTTCCCTGGGGAGTCTTCGCCACTACAGCCCCTGCCTATGCCTCGGAATGCTTACCTATGATTCTCCGTGTCTACTTTACCAGTTTCACGAATATGTGCTTCATCATCGGCCAGCTCATTGCGGCTGGCGTCTTGCGAGGCCTTCAGAGTCGCACAGACGAGTGGGCATTCAGAATCCCGTTTGCATTGCAGTGGATATGGCCAGTGTTCCTAATCCCTCTCATTTTAATGGCTCCCCCAAGCCCATGGCATGAAGTCCGGCAAAGTCGTTTTGAATCAGCCGAAAGGTCGCTTCGCCGGCTACAGCGTGAGTCTGCGAATATTGACCCGAAAGAGACTCTCGCTATGATCATCTACACCAACAACCTGGAGGAACAGCTTCAAGTTGGTACATCGTATTGGGATTGCTTCAAGGGCTTCGAACTTCGACGAACGGAAATCGCCTGCATTTGCTTCATTGGGCAGCCACTATCCGGCAGCAATTTTGCATGTCAGTCTCCCCGGCGTACTCTCTACGTTCAGGCTAAAGATAATGGCAGACAACTCTTCATACTTCTTTGAGCAAGTCGGACTAGACACTGAGACAACCTATTCACTGAGTCTCGGCGGAACTGGACTGGCTCTTGCCGGAACCTTGATCAACTGGTTCCTCATCACGCCGCGAGCTGGCCGTAGACGGACGTACCTAGTTGGAATGACTGTCATGACTATGACACTGCTAAGCATTGGAACTCTCAACGCGTGGAAAGGTGGAACCTCAGTTGGGTATGCCCAGTCAGCGCTCTGTCTGTTCTGGACACTCGTGTTCCAGCTATCAGTCGGCCAGCTTGGATGGGCCCTCCCTGCCGAGGTTGGCTCTACTCGACTCCGCCAGAAGACTATCTGCTTGGCCCGAAATGCCTACTACTTGGTCAACGTTGTTTGCGGTGTCCTCCAGTCTTACTTCATGAACCCAACTGCTTGGAATTTATCTGGTTACACCGGTACGCAGCGTATAATTCTAGCGATATTTGACCTTTGTCCAGGGAAATAAAGTATTGACAGACTTTAGGATTCTTTTGGGGCGGCACGTCGCTCGTAATACTCATCTGGGCATTTTTCCGATTGCCGGAAACCAAGGATCGGTCATACGAACAGCTAGATGTGCTCTTTGCAAAGAGAGTTCCAGCGCGCTTCTTTAAAAAGACAGATCCCGATGTGTTTAATTACTACGAAGCAAAGTAGGATAAAAAGTTGAAGGGGGTCAAAATTATTTGTACCGTCCGAACTTGTGTTCTTGTGAAAGACTCCTCAGCTACTCTCATGCTGATGCACTAATATCGCCCCAAAGTCGGGAACCCGATCAAATGGTAAAGCTGTTACATACTTGTCGTCCACATCGTCGTTGATAACTCGTCATATAATTTTAGTAAGCGAGGACTCATCGACCTAGGGTGTAGATAGTTGGTGTACACGTCTCGTTACGTGAGGTCACTGTCCCGGCTCTGAATCAACAAACGAATTTTATTTACGCTTAAAGAGACAAAGCCGAAGATGACTTATCCATTTAGTCTGGAATAAGATATTGCGATATGTAAACCAGAGACTATGTTGCTGTCCTGAGCCAGTTTTCCTAACCCTTCTTCTCGGGGCAAACGTTCTGTTTCTGTTTCTGTTTCTGTTTCACGAGGTTTTCCGTTGCTTCTCGCACCCTTTCAGCAAGGTCTTTAGCGACTAGATCCAGCGTTTGATAGACCCTCTCTCTAAGATCCTGGTGAACTTGGGCCACAGAGTCGGCCATGCTGACGACTAAATTATTCTGAAACTCGGCGCTCCGTAGACGAGGTAGAACTTCCCAGAACGCCCTCGGAAATTTGTAATCCTGTTCATTGGGCTGCGACCATGTATCTGAAGTCGTCTGGTCTAGCCATTCAGCACGCTGAGGATCATTTGGTTCGTTCTTAGCTTGTACACGATGCTGCTTGCTCTCTGCCGCGTTCTTTGCGCCTCCTTCGGGCTGAACTCCAGATTGAAGGTCACGCTCCAGTCCCTTTAGTCGATGGCGCTGAGCGTCAGGATACGCAAAAAGACGGGCTTGCAACATGGGGTCTTCCGAGGGTTCAACGCCGGGGACGAGATTGGACGGCGAGAACGCCAATTGCTCAACTTCGTCAAAGTAACGACTCGGGGTTCGCTTCAGAGTCAACTTCCCAAACGGCCTGAACGGTATACTCGTGATGTCATGTGGGTAATTGCCGAACGTCCAGTGCTTCGTCAGATCCAGGATGTTGAATGCCAGCTTGTGAGCGTCATCTGGATCAATAACTTGCACATTGGCCGTCCAAGATGGGTGTTCGCCTTGCTCAATGCTCTGATAAAGATCGCGAGTTGCCGTACTTGAATCCCCTGCGACAATATCTTTGACTTGGGTGCCTTTTTCGAACGTTGGCCCTTGATTAGACGTGAGAAACCAGTGCACATATTTCCACGATCCGTCAGGCATGACCCATTTGTACGCATGGCCTACATAGCCGCTCATGCTTCGATAATCAAACATAGTTCCGTAATCACTGTAAAGGAACATGGTCATGTGCAGGGCCTCGTGGTTGCTGCACACAAACTCCCACCACCTGGTCGGGTTCATCAAGTTGGTTTGCGGGTCTGGTCGTTGAGCGCGTACCAGGGCGGGAAACTTGGCAGGATCACGGATGAAGAACATGGGAACATTCAAACACACCCAGTCCCAATTGCCTTGCTCCGTGAAGAACTTGACGGCCATGCCTTTGGCATCCCGGGCTGACTCCGCAGAGCCTCTTTCCAAGGCCGTCGTTGAGAAACGAGTGACACAAGCAGTTTTTTTGCCAACGCCGAGGAGCATATCGATGTTGCAGATATCAGAGATGTCATGAGTTACCTGTTTATGTTGATCAGCAGGTCAAACGACATCATTTCTTTCACCCTCGGAGGCACTACATACTTCGAATTCTCCATAAGCTCCGGCACCTCTTGCGTGCACCGCTCGTTCAGGAATTTTCTCCCGATTGAATTGTGACAAAATATCCATCAAGTGGGAGTCAGCATGAGTTGGTAGGTCATGTTTACCGTCCAGCTTTAGGGGAATGCAGCCGGCATTTCCGTCCAAGAGAGGTAAACTCTCACTAATTGGCTTGCTCGAAAAGACGTCAGCCATTGCGAAGAGAGCAGTCGGTGCTGAATATGTTGGGATCGGAAAAGAATAGAAAGATTTTGCAAGTATAAGAACAACGCCTGAGCTTTTCTTTCCTAGCTAAAGCTTGGTGGAGAGGACTGAGATGGAGTTGGTTAGAAAAATTGACTGACCGGAGCATTGAGTCTTTTGGCCTCTAAATAACCACGACGGAGTTCCGCCATCAGGTAATTATTATTTCATTCGACAATTACAAGAGTATCAAGCCACCTACGCCATAGGATTTTACACGTAACCGCCAATGAGTCGCGCAAGGAATCCCATGGGCTTCAAACTGTGAGACGTAACATTGGTAGGTAAATCCTAGCGTAAAAACTTCCTTCTTTAGTAACGATCTACTGCAGAACGCGGAGGATTAGTATGCATACTGGTGATAAACACATGATTGGCGCCCCGGCATTCGAAGGTCCCTCGCATCCATCACCGGTTGAAACGTCAAGAAGGCATAGGTGCATTCTCGCAAATGCTCCTGCGTGCCGTCATGAGACCGCTCTCTAATGCAGAGCCGACCTGATGTCGACGGAAGACTACCCGCCGGATACTGTAGACCGGAAACCCGCTTACATCCTAGTACATACCACCATGGGTATCCTTGATCCTGCGTCTTTACCCCTGTTCCTGTGGCGAGACCCCATATCTACTAACGATGAAACTCGGTTCTTTATAGCCAATCTTCCTTACATACACCGCAAACCAAGGAAATAAAATGCTGTAAGTCAAGCGGTGAATTCATGTGCCATCAATAGCGCCTCGTTCTCGTTGCATCACTATTCCGAACCTGGGATTGAAGCCGGCAGATCTTAGCTTGACCATATTACACTGCATATCTGATCTGCCGAGGTAGCAAGCCAAAGAGTAGGGTTATGCTTCTAGACTATGTAACATGTGTAGGTAGGCTATGATGTAATCTCAGCCAAGGGAGTTGTCTAGGGTCTAGCAAGGTGGTCATACTTGGTATTGTCATCGTCTATACATCCAAGGTATACCTAAAATGGTATTCAGAGTACTGTGGTATTTCGTAGACATCCTCGCCACTGAACGGGCAATTGGGGCAGAAGGGCTGAAGCCTAACTTATCACTCATTTCCAAGCCCGTAATGAGAGACAAGATTTATTTAGTTGTGGTATACAGAGAAAGAAGCAAACTTGCATGACTAGCTAAAGAATCAACTAAAAGAGCTATTTTGTAAACGAGAGTGGTGATTGAGGACTCGTGGCAAACTATGTTTCCAAACATCACCAAAGAAAGGCCATCCTGCTTCTTGAAACATCTCCATGTTTTAATCAGGGAGCCAGTTGGATTTTCTTCAACGGGGTCTCAGATGAGGTTCGGCGGCAATCGTTGAACATTGCCTCAGTGTTAGGTACTAATTCGCTTGTAAGAGAAACGATCGACTATCATGGGTTTCGTAGCAGAGGGAATCCTTACAGAGTGGCCAATCGCCGCTTTCAAATGAATGTAGGTACACGCTCAGATACGGCTTGTTATCTCGGTACGAGAAGGAGATGTACGTGTGAAGATAGTTGAGTTTTTCATGGTCGTCGTGCGGGCTGTTGGAGTTTCATGCTTGTCAGTCATCTGCTTCCAAGTTGGAGGATGCGGACGGAATGCATACTAGGATTCCCATAGGCTACTCCTATACTTCCTTGCCATCTCAGTCCATCCATAGCGCTCGAAGAATGTGGTCAGCGCTTCTGCCACCTTCATGTCGTTCATGCCAAAGACTGTAAAATACACCTGAGGCTCGGGCATGGGGTCACCGTGATGTAAGGTGTAGTTCGCCATGCAGGGAAGTTGTTCGTTAGGAGTTGCCCCGAGAGGAAGGTATGGTTCAGGATAGTCGCGCAAGCCAGGCGAAATTTGAAGTAGATCCCAAAGTTCATGGACCATTCCCAGTCCAACAAGAGTAGACTCGTCGTTGCGCCGACCATCCAATGTCCACAGGTCTTCCAGGGCCTGGAGAGAAACCATGCGCTCCAGTAGATAGATCTTGATGCGTGACTTGGCAGGGCTGACCAAGTCGCAAGAGAGAAGGCGGGGAGACAGAGTCGTACCTCGAGCCGTGGTACGAGATCGAACATAACTGTCCAGAACCTCAAAAGCAGGACGAATGCTATCATGCTGCCTTGCTAGTGTACGGACGGAGTTAAACATGACATCCTGGATTGTTTTGCCAGTGGCTAAAGCTTTAAGCTCCGGATAAATGTAGGTTTTAACCACGAACTGGCTGCCCTTGAGGTCGAACGCCAGTTTGTTCTGGGTTGTGATCTGACTTTTGACCAAGTCGTGGCTGTAGAGATATGCAGACTCCTTTGCGTCGACGGTAAGTTCGTTCTTGAAATATGAAAACCACTCCAGGTCAATGCCAGGCTGTACAGCCCGAAGCTTTGCGAGACTTGCCCAAATGGCCTTCGTATTGAATGGGTCCTCGGCCGTGCCAGTTGCATCGTTGATGGGCTCGTAAGTATAGCGCATAAGCGAGTTGGAGCAATTCAAGCTCAACTCAAATGGAATCCCATATCTTGTAAGGATGCTCAACCAACGTTTTGGGTTGTTTGTAGGATAGACACCCAGGAAAGGAATGACATATTTCTTGTAAATCCCCAAATGCCGATACTGGGCATGTATGTCGTAGTTTGTTGCTTGGAGCATCTTTTCGAACATGGGCGCGGTACTGTGCCACCACAGCATCTCATCGTCGTTGGTAAAGTCGAACAAGGCTGTCAGGGTCAGGTAGACCCCTTGGTCGAATGGCTTCACCGTGGTGTTGATGGAGGATACTGAGGGCATTGTGAGGCTTCTTTATACGCAGTAGTTGGTTGGGATGATAGAATTATGGAAAATCTTCTCAACTTGAGAGGGTTTGATGAAGACTACTTATAGTGATGTAGGAGAGATTACTGGAATATGTTATTTAAAATCAGACTGCGAAGTCACTCAGCATCTTCATTGTTCGTATTTCTTCTTAGCCATTAGCCCTTCTCAGAGAGCTTGTCAGTATCTCAGACATGCCAGTTTACTTGCCGCGTAGCTTGCCCAGGCAACATCGTCATTACTAGGCCATGAGTAGCCGTACCAAGGTCGCGGCTAATTAACCCTAAATGGACTTTTGCTTGCATCGAGGCGTCAATCTCTGGCGGCTCTTTAAGCTACAGGTATTGTGCATGAAATTAAATCCTCCCCACTAAACATTTCTGTTCTCTTGCCATCCCTGACCAAAGGAGTCAGACCCATATCTGCCGGCAACACTAAGACTTCTCCACTATCATCAGACGTGTCCTTCCGCGTAATGTCTATCTTCGCTCCCCGATACGCATAGACACTTACCCATCCTCCAATAATCTTGCGACTCTGAGGCATTCTCAGAACCTTGGTCATCATCGTACAGCAGTGTGACTTGGGTTGAGCGACAAGGTTGAACTCCATTATTCGTGTCCTTGCGCCTCCGGATGTAGGGCTTTGCGTTCCGATGCTGGGACAGCAAGTTCTAGGAAACGTCGGTAACGTCACGGCGGAGTCGACTCGATGATACATCATAACAAACAACCCTGTTCTTGGATCCGACCACATGACGAGCCTCAGGATAGGTTAGAGGGCGAATCATCTTGTGACATTGGAAATCCAAGCCCTTTCCGATGAGCCTTTCAGAGACCAATCCGAGCTACATGATCCACTCAAGAGCCCCTATCAAAAGAATGGGTCACTGTTTTGTCTGTGTATAGGTGTTATGCGTCACAGAGCTCTGTCTCTTGGTGCCACCACAGAGAACTGTCACTCACTCAGAGATGCCTTTCTCCTGACTGACATCATATCGACTTGATTCAAAGCAAGAGGCTTTTTGGCCTCATGTGTCAGAAATTAACGGCCTTGCACTTACATCTAACAGTGATGTATCCATTTCTCACCACCTTGGCGTGGTTACTCCTCGGCTGGGCCACGCTGGTGTCACGGGAAAGGTCAACATTCTGCCGATGTAGACCATGGGAACCGTGTTGGCCGACTTCAGAACAATGGGAGGCTCTAAACGCATCGATTGATGGCAACTTGGCTCTCGTTGAACCCTCCGGATCTGTTTGTCATGATCCGACCTTCGACCCGAGCGCTTGCAGCAAGGTGATGAACCTGACTGTCGACAGTGGATGGAGGGCCTCACAACCAAGTATGCTTTCTCGTCCTGCAATACAATTCTGATTTAACCCGTTCCATGAACAGACACTCTGCAAGATTGGATTTGGGAAAGCGGGTCATACGCAAACGAGACTTGCTTACTTGTAGGAGCCGGGATGCGAGAGTTGCCCTGCAACCGAGGTCGACTCCCTCTATATTCAGCTGTCATTCGGTCTGCTGCGCAAGCTCAAAGGGCTGTTTTGTTTTCCCAAAAGTACAACCTTCGCCTGGTAATCAAGAACACTGGCCACGACGGCTCGGGACGATCGAGCTCTCCCAATTCGTTCCAGATACATACAAATCTCCTCAAAGGGATCAGATATCAGGACAACTTCGTGGCGCAAGGCAGCAACACGGGTCTAGGGCCAGCCGTGACCATGGGAGCTGGCGTAATGCATTGGGAGGTGTACGAACATGGTGCCAACCATGGCTACGTCGTGGTAGGAGGCGATTGCCCGAGCGTTGGCGCTGCCGGCGGCTTCCTGCAGGGGGGTGGCGTTTCGAGCTATCTCAGCTTTGCACGAGGCCTCGCGGTGGACAATGTTCTGGAGTACCAGGTCGTAATAGCGACTGTAAGTCTTGCCTCGTGTCATCACATCAACATACTCGCGCGATCCAACCTGAACTGACGGACCTTCTAGGGTGAGCTGGTCACGGCCAACGGGAATCAGAACCAAGACTTGTTTTGGGCCCTAAGAGGTGGCGGAGGTGGTACCTTTGGTGTTGTCATGCAGGCAACGGTTCGAGCATATCCAGATGATCCAACTACCGTCGCGATCATCTCCATCTCGTCAAGCCAAGCCAGTCCGTTGTTCTGGGACAAAGGTATGCCTGGACTGTTGGAGCTTTTGCAATTGGCGAACAATCGAAATACACCAGGACAGTTTACCGTCACCAGTCCCAGCTCGGACGCCCTACAGGCCACGCTGACATTATTCTTCGCTAACCAGACCGGATTGTTGGCGGTTGAAGCTCAGATCAAGGCACAAGTTCAATCATTTCGTGAACATCAACTTTCTGCATCTCTCACATTTAAACATCAAGCCAAATTCAGCTCTGAACTTCGGAGAAGTCCAGATATTTATCACCTCGACTATGGTATCGTCCAAGGATCGGTACTTCTCTCCAATGCCCTATTCAACTCTTCGGATGGCCCCTCGAGAATCTCCAAGACTCTAGCTAGACTGCCTATCGGACCCAACGATATCCTCTTCAACAGCAATCTTGGCGGACGTGTGATTGCCAATCGCGGCATCGACACTGCGATGCATCCCGAGTGGCGTTCGTCAGCACAGCTCATCAATTATATTGGAGCTGTATACCCTTCAATCAATGGGAAATCAATCGCCCTGCAGACTTTGACGAGGGATGTTATGCCTATCCTATACTCGATCGATGCAAATTCCAGATTATCCTATTTCAATATGGGCGATCCCAATGAGGTGGACCCGCGGAGCGTGTTTTGGGGAAAGGAGAATTACAGACGCTTACTGGCCATCAAGGAGCGGTTTGATCCCGACAGCCTTCTCATCACGAGGCTGGGAATTGGTAGTGAGGATTGGGACGCGGAGGGGATGTGCCGGAAACCTCGGGGTCCGTCTGAAAACTTGTGATCTTTGCCACCTTGTATCAACACAGAGGGGCCGAGCATGCAGATTTTAAATAGAATAGAACTTACAGGAGAGCAGGTCTTGGATTCCAGCATGACAGTTAAACTCAATGGTGCAGCTTCAATGGTTCAGGCCCAGTGGGCTCTTCAGCTTTGACAATC
The DNA here is from genome assembly GCA_024112705.1 of Microcera coccophila. NCBI lineage: Eukaryota > Fungi > Ascomycota > Sordariomycetes > Hypocreales > Nectriaceae > Microcera > Microcera coccophila. The sequence continues at coordinate 3,715 of JAMYIC010000218.1, read as the reverse complement.
CACTCCAACACAGCATTTCACCTGCAGAAACTTGCCCAATATCTGGCCGATAACAGTTTGACTGGACTATTTGAATGACTTGTGGATTGCGACTATCTTCTAGATCCACGCCCTTTTTGCTGTGAGTGCAAGATTGAAGAAATTCTGAGGGGCAAAATTCGTCACCTCCTCCACCACATTATTCAATCTGTCTTCCGCTCCATGATTGACGGCGATGTCCAGTTTTGCAAGCATTTCAGCCTGCTCTTCCGGAAGACCAGCTTTCTTCAAGCGATCAGCCAACTCCGACTCCGTAAGCTTAATGTGGGTTATAGTTCTACCAAGAACAGCGGTGAGGATCTTGGCAACCTGGAAGTGTTGTCCATTAGTTCGCCTGGACTTGATAGAATCTTCACTGCAATGGATGTCTTACATCATCGTATGTCAGCAGCTCTCGTCCAAGGATGACATAGTCTGTATTATGAGGCTGTGCGTCTGTCAAAGCACGGAAAGCGACACGGGCTATGTCAATCACAGACACGAAAGGAATTTTGCCATCACCTGTGGCTGAATAGATTTTGTCCTCGTTATCGATCGCCAAGCATTGAAGCTCATGCGGACATGAGAAGTTTTCTGCATATCAGATAAATCTCCAGTTAGTGACTCACTCTTTATCGATATGACGAGCGATGACCAGGGGGGCATACCCATGAACCAGGTTGGTCTTAACACTGCGTATCCAACCTCGCCCAAAGAGGCCAGATGCTCGTGCACTTGTCCCATAGCCGGACCACCTTTCTCAATGACGCTAGCACTCAACAACACGAATCTCTTGACCCCTTTGCGCCGTGCAAAGTCGATGAATCGGATCATCGGTGGAGCCAAGTCGAAGATGGGCGGAGGAACAAGCCAAATCGCCGAGAAAGCTCCTGTGCCGTCTTGTGTCGCCAGAGCATCTTCGTACGTCGCCTCATCCAGCCAGTCGAAGTATGTCTGAGTGTATGCCAAACTGGGATCGTTGGAACGTGATGCGATCACAAAGGGTATCTTGTTGATCTGCAGAAGGGCGGCGATGGAGCTGGAGGTCTTGCCTCGGCCACCAGTCAAAAGAATAGTCATCTTGTGGTCTTCGTTGTATATTCAAAGCTGACGCCTTTCTGGCCAAATGTATCCCTCAGAGTCTTATTCTGAAGACCGGAGTATATATACTTAGAACTCTTGACCGAGACAATCACACTCATCATCGGGCTTTGCCGGAGGTTTGAAGACTTCTCAGGGTTCAGAAAGATGCTACAAAACGTGCCCCGTTTTTTTTTTTGCTCTCGTCTCTTGGACAAACTTTCAGCTTCCCATTCAGCATCCGCATATCATCTCCGCATAAAGGATGAACCCAGGGCTTAGTCAATGACTAGGATTAACACGCTTGGACCATGATGGGAGTTGTTCTGAACGAAGGCAATTTAACGCGTGAATTGTGCGGAATAAGCATCCTTCAATGGGTCATAAGGGCCCATTGCTGGGCTAGAACGACCAGGGTCTTTTATGATCCCACATAGACTATTGATCCTTTGTCTCAACGGTGGTCATCGTGCTCCACAACATTGAAGGGACACTGGGCGACGACAACGACTCCGCGCTTCAGTTGCCAATTCCGTATCTATACCTTGTTAGCTCGGCGGTGATGATGTGTAACGGTCGCTGCATGTCTTGGGATGGACCAGGGGCTTTGATCCTATTGCTACAGAGCCCGTTCGCGGTCCCGGTGGCCTAATCTCTCTAAACTCCTACGTTTGTGGTCACCTGTTCGGCAGTTCGCATTTGAAAATATGAGGGCGACGTAAGGCGTTATATTAAGTTATGTTGACCAAGACCTAAATCGGCCGTCGATGAGATCGGAAGTACTTGTTGCTAGACATTGTCTCATATAGTCTAAACTAAAGTAATCAAGTTTTCTGTATGCCTTACCACTAGCGGATAAGACCTGGTGAGCTAGGTAGTACTATCAGGAGCAAATGACTACTATTACCGTCCAGCCCATGAAGTTGCCAGCGTGATAATGAAGACGATCCGTTCTTTCTCCCTCTACCTCTCATCAAGTGTCTCTCTTCTCCTCTCAAAGACCATGAGCCACCGCAGGTTAAAGCAGCTCAACAGGAGGTCCTTAACTCATGATAATATCTTTGGAACGGCTGGTCCACATAGGGACAGGCTGTCTCTGGAGATGGCCAGGAACTCCTCGCTGAAAGGGTAATCCACATACCCTTCTTTAGTGCAAGTTACGTAGAAAGCATCTCGGTCGTATGCTTGGAGAGGAATTCCATGCCTTAGTCGAAACGGAAGGTCGGGGTTGGAGACGTAGGGCCGCCCGATAACAATCGCGACGTTTGCATGGTCTGCATAGGTCTGATCAACCGTTTCTCTGGAAGACTCCGAGTCATAGCCCCCGGCCAAAAGAACAGGTTTGCGTTTACCCCACATCCGCACAAACGTCTGGTTGTCAGTGTCCGGGTGTGTTTTGACCGTAGGATCCTCATCCTCGATCCAGCGAGCATTAGCGAGATGGAGATAAGCTATGTCCAGCCCACGCAGGCATGAGATGAAGTGTTCAAACTGCGGGACCAAATCCTGCATCGTACCCATCCCTTGGAACAGATTCCATGGAGAAAGTTTGACGCCCACTCGATCCGTCCCGACGGCATCGGCAATCCTTCTTGTGATCTCGAGGCCGAAGCGTGCCCGGTGTTCGATGTTGCCGCCCCATCGATCCGTGCGCCGGTTGCAAGAAGCCTGAAGGAATTGATCGATGAGATATCCGTTGGCAGCGTGAACCTCAACGCCATCGAATCCAGCCTCGAACACCGCATTCCTTGCTGCTTGAACGAATTCCTCGATGTAGGACTCGATTTCCTCCTCACTCAGCGGTCGGGGTACAGGTTGGCCTGGATCCATGGAAACGGCGCTGCTCGACGTGAGGTCAAACCCCTTCGAAGTGAGTACTTCAGTTTCCGCTGCGCGTCCGGTTGCCCAAAGCTGGAGCCATATGTAAGATCCTTGAGCATGTACAGAATCCACCACGTCCTTCCAGGCTGTGATTTGCTCAGTGGACCAGACCCCAGGGACATGGAAAGATCCTCCAGCTCGGGGAGAAATCACCGTGGCCTCAGTTATGAGAAGGGTGCCGGGGATAGAGGCGCGTTGGGTGTAATATTCCTTCACAAAAGGAAGTGGAACACCTTCGTCATCCGCACGAAACCTCGTCATGGGTGATAAAATCACTCTATGCTGTAGAAGACATCTGCCAACTTGAAGCGGCGTGAAAAGGCTTGAAGAGGTATTCATTTATACGATCCTTGTTGCTGATGGAGAAATATGATGAGACGGAGGAAGGCGACAGCTCTGAACCGACAACGCCATAGAGTGAGCCCTACTTAAAGCCTTCATTGACGGTACGAATACGCAGACCAATCATTTGACAGGTAAACGAACAATGATAACTTCACCAAGGGTTTGTTTGACCGGGATGTACTTGACGATTCAGGAAGGTACTCCTCCACGAGTCAGATATCATGACATCCTAGTCCGGGGGATCTGGACAATGATTACACCGCCAGATTGGACCGAGTAGAAACCAGTTGGCCGGGTGCTTGTTCATCGCTGAGGTGTCAACGTTGCAGGAACCGGGGTTATTGAAACAAGAAAATCGCGGGCCAGGGCGGGGGGGGGGGGGGGAATGTCA
>JAMYIC010002168.1:4177-25014 GCA_024112705.1 Microcera coccophila | reverse complement strand
ATAGTGATCAATGCGGAGTATCGCGTCAATTCCAGAATCGGCGAGGGTGGCTTTGGCCTTGGTTACCTAGATATACTATTCACAAGCTCCAAGGGTTAGGGTTAAGCTGCCTCGCCGAAAGCCTTGCATATTTGCTTAGCTGGAATCAAGTCTACGCTGCAACACTGACTCATCAGCTTATGAATACACGCCAATCATAAGGCCCCATTGAGCAGCCTAGTTATGCAGCTCAGGGAACGGAAGAATTACAATTTGGGCTGTGTAGACTCAGCCCCCGCATCTGGCGTCGGGCAGATTCGGGCGTGGATGATGTCTCCCCTTGCAACGTGAAATATCATGTCAGCCTCGTCAAAGAGCTCGTCTTCCAGCTCTGTCATTCTCAAGCCATCGTGTTCATCTCTCTCTCCGGTCCAAAGACAGGGCGGCCATAGAGATTGTGGGCGTAATCGCGGCTGTTCCCGGCCTTATCGAGATCGTCCGGGCCGCTTCCACGGCGGTCCGCGGGCTGTCAAAGAGAAAGGTCGCGGCGAAAATAGCTGGAGATTTGATGATACAACTTGAGGATCTTGAAGAAATCCTCCAAGATGTTCAGAAGCGATGCAAATACGGCGGGTCTGATCAACTGCGACTCCAGCGGCTTTCACCCTCGCTCACCCAGTTGCGAACTGAGCTAGGCTCCCTCCAGCGCGTGCTCCAGACCTCCAAGTTCACAAAGGACCCTTCCAGATACTTGAAGAAGGCTTTCTTTCTATCTACCGGCCTTGAGAAAAAACTGAACGAGTCGTCGGCTTGTCTAGCGCAGATCAAGACGTCGCTCACATTACTCATTACGCACCGCCAAGACGGCGTGACCGGAGGTAAGCACTCGCGTCAGAAAGCTTGGATAGAGTTAATTCTTCGCTAGATCTTCTGAACACCTCCTTCTCTGGGCGTCGGATGGATCTGCGAGCTCTTTTGCGGCCCTCTGGCGATGGTTTCATTCCCAACAAAACAATGGGCACCTGCGAATGGATATGGTCACACCCGACATTCTGCGATTGGGTCGACGATTCTCCAACCAGGCCAAACTCCCACTTTGGCCGGACTCTCTGTATCTACGGCATAAAAGGCTGTGGAAAATCTGTCCTGGTCAAATCTATCGCCGAGGAACTTGGAGGCCGAGGCAAGACGGCTCTGCATTTTTCGTTCTGGGCCGGCAGTGAAGCCCAGCGAAAGCTACTGGATCTCCTAAGGACGCTCATGTGGCAGATTTTGAGCCGTGTCACAGATGCCGACCTCGAAGAATTGTCCAAACCGTTGATCAAAAGCCCTTGCATCGACGAACGGGGTCTTCTCGAGGCAATCCACAGTGCTTTGCCTGCGATCGGCCAGAACGTTTACTGCACCATAGACGGCATTGATGAATCCACCGAAGACTGGAACAGTTACACAGATGGGTGTCTTGCTACTATCCTTGATCTCGTCAAACGTCACGCCAACCTTCGCCTGCTTCTAGCCGGCCGAGAACCCTCAGTGCGAACGCTCTTGAAGGAGGATTGCCCAAGGCTGGAGATCACAGACCATCAGATCCGAGGTGACATACATAAACTCATTGCAGCTGAACTAGACGGGTCGCTCGCCATTCACGTGCCAGCCATCAGAGGTATGGTCCAGGAGAGTTTAGAGGCCAAGACTCAAGTCATGTTTCTTTGGGTAACACTAGTCTTGAAGGAGCTGAGGCGCTGTTTTAGTGTCGAGGAAGTCAGGCAAACGCTCAAACAAGTCCCTCACGACCTCGATCGCGAGTATCATCGATTGTTCTTGCAACTCATGGCCCGGACAAGAGGAACGCTTGCGAAACCGTCCATGTCGATGAAGCGTGCGCGATATCTCTTGTCTTCGTTGCTGGCCTGTCCTGAGCCCATGACAGCTGAAGATCTGTGCTACGCGTATGCTTCACAGGTCAACTCGAGTGGCATAATCGAGGAAGATCTCATCACCGTCGATGGCATCATGGACGCCTGTGGCGACTTTGTGAGGGTCACGGACGGCCGGTTCCATCTCATCCATGCTTCAGCATCCGATTTTCTCACACGACCGCAGGATGAGTGGGAGCACCAAGACTCGCACATTTTGTATTTTCGAGTCGACGTCACTGAAGCTCAGAGATCCATGCGCTCGGCTTGCTTCAAGTACGTCGAGTCGTTGGACCTTGGGTATCCACTGACGGATGATGGAGCCTCATCCTTACCATCACGATACCCATTCTTGTCCTACACGACCAGATTCCTCCCCTTCTATATCACGCAAGCCGTCGATGAAAATGACCGAGGACACCATGTGACATCCCGATTCGTGAGGACACGTCAGTTTTGCGCCTTGGTCGAATACCTGTTGGTCACCATGCAGAACTCCACGGAGAGCGACGACCTCGATTCTGTTTATCATTGGGCCGAATTCGGTTTCGGCTTCGCACCGGCGGAACTGGACCAAGCTTTCAATCTCGAGTTACAGCGTCGAAGACAGGTCTTCGGCGCCCATGATGAGCGTTACCAGTCATGGCTGTCTTTGGCTATTCTCCTTCCAACTGATGCTCAGGAATTCCCCAGGCCACAGCCCTTACCTGTGACTACATCTACGCGGAACGGCGAACTGGCGACAGAGACGAAAGGAAGCGCCTTTCTATCGTTGCCTCGACATATCGGTCAAACTCATGGGCCTGTCGTACAGCGACTGTCTCAAAATTTCCAGGCAGTTTCTCAGATCTTTGTGGGGCTCGAGAGGACAACGACAGGTCTACTGGCTTCATTAGTAGAGTCCCTGTCCATCCCCATGATTTTCCTCGCCATGGCCGTCGCAAAATTTCAAAGGAATTGGCCCCTCGTTGAGAAGCTAGCGACCATCCTGGTTAGGAAAACAAGGGGAAAGGGCGACATATATGAGCTATTCAGCTTGATGTCACTTGCGTGTTTCCGATACCAAAGAAACAAGGACAACAGCGAAGAGACCCAGAACATGGTGCGAGAATCGGTTCGGATTGCCAATCGCCTCCCTGTTCAGCTGCATGTTCAGTTGCTGAAGGTGGAGGCCCACGTTCTCTTGGTACATATGCTGGTGAAGCAGGGCAAGATGGACGAGGCAAATGCGTTCCTACAGTCCCTCGAGAGGCTTGTCGGACAGAACCGTGAGAACTGCAGCAGCCATGTGTGGGAGTACAGTCTTTGTCGCACTCGAAGTGGAACTGCATACAGGATGGAAGTTCTCCGTCGAGCGGCGAAGTGCCACAATGGAATTGGAAATCACACGGTTGCCGCGGACTTGACTACCCAGGCCATCGCTATTTTCGATGAATCAAGATCCAAATACGATTCCAGTTATGCGGCTTTGTTTTCTCTTCACAGAAACGCTCTTTACCAAGCCAACGAGCTCGGTCAATGCCTTTCTAGTTGCCAGTACCTACTGGGGTTCTTGGAAGAGTTCGGCTCTGAACCCCTTCACGCAAGGGTTCGATGGACGACCCTAAACTATCGGGCCATGTGCTTCGTCAAGCAAGGAGACACGAAAGAGGCCGAAAAGTCGCTCTGCGAAGCTGCAGACGAGGTTGAGTTTTTGGGCTCACAGGAAGAACGACTGAAATATCAAAGCTGGCTTTCTGGGCTGGCGGTAGACTTGGCACTCGTGGGTCAGTACAGACGCTCCCGGTCGATTGTCCATGACCTCCTCGAGATGAAAGAAATTGCGTATTCAGATGACAAGAAGGACGTGGTGTTTGAGCTGCTTCAACCGCTTGTTTCTGAGCTCGAGAATGTTGGCTCTATCGACTCCGATTACGAGGAATTCATCCGTTGTCTCTCGCCATTGATGGCAGTGAACGAGCTGCAAGACACGGCAGCGGAAGCAGACTGGTGGAAGAAGAATTCATTGTCATTACGCCCCCACATGCAAACTTTCAGCAAAAAGGCACCATTGCCCAGCCTCAAGCACATCGACACATGCCTTCGTCTAGATGACGGATTACGCGAAGCAATGAAAGGATATGTAGACCTGGCGCGTTTCTACGTCAAGCAAGGAGACAGGAAGGCAGCAGATCTAGTGTCGTCCGACGCGGTATCACGTATCCTTGCCGATCGCTCAGATAGCTCTGGAGGGGACTTTGTCCTGGCGAGCTATGTCTACCTCAACGCAGAGGACTTTTCTGCGGCAATGCTCCTATTATCTTCAGCTTTTCAGAGGTCGATGCGATACAGCCGTAATGCAGACGAGGACTTTGAGGTTGAGATTTACGTTGCCTCTGTGTATATACAGATCCTTGAGGATTTTAGGGAGCATCTTCTCAAACGAGAAGACATGCGACTGCCGTTCATGGAAGAAGCGTGCAAGCATTTAGGTAGAGCCATTAAAGCAAAAGACAAGATACAGGAGGAAAAGGGTTGCAGGCTAGATACAGACCAGAGCGATGATGTCGATGCAGAAGAGAGTAAACAAAAGGAGATATGCGATGCGAAAGCTCGGCTGGAACGACTTGAGGTTGGCTCTACGTTGAATGAAGTAATAGCTGGGTTGGAAATGGAGGCGCTGAAACCAAAGGCTCAGAGCGAGTAGTTGTTTAAGAGAGTAAGCATGCTTTAAAGGCTTGCTAGGTATCGAGGCATTGGATGGGCTGTTCATACTGCTTCTAGCTATCTTGAGCAACAGCTGTTATACCCGTGTCAAACCCGAACAATGGAGTTCGTATTGTCTGACTGGCTCACTATCAATATCGATGCCGGATTACGCGAGCATGATTGGGACTCGATCCATGTGTATAGTGCCGAGATCGCTACTTGGCTCTGATGGCGTGTAATGTTGATGTAGGAAGTTGTAGTATACGCAAAACTATGAACTAGAACGGTAACTGACGCCAGGAATCTTTTACTAATTACTCGTGTCTTGATTTAACGTGACATGGAAGTTGCGCTGGACAGTACATTGATCCGTCAAGGTCTGTTATCTTATGGCTACTAATCTTGCGTTGCCTGGGTGCTACACTTGTTTCTCAACCTATAGCGATTTCTCGAGCTCATCAACATCCTCGAGGATAGGTACCCATTTAGCCCACTCGATATCACCTCCCTCGATGCCACCAAGCAGCGGTAAGCGAGTGCCGCCAATCCTACCAAACCCACGCAGGCGGCTTATAGCCTCTTTAATCCCCGGAACACCATGCTGCACGACAATCTCAGTCATGCGAGCCACTCTGTACTGAATCATCTTCCTCTCCGCCAATTCCTTCGCATTGAGCTGCGATTTGGCGGACAATTCGAAAAGCCGGACCACGGTTTTCGGGAAAAAGCCCGCTGTTCCGTCTACAGCACCAGCTACGCCGACGGTGACAGCGGGTAGAAGGATCTGAGCAAGTCCAGTGTAGAGGTGGAAGTGGTCGGGGTTGACCGAGGGATTAGCTGTGATTTGGGTGATGAGGGAGACATCTCCGTGCGAGAGCTTACAACCCACAATATTGGGGTGTTGAGCGAGCTTGGCAACGGCAGAAGGCTGTATGTGGAGACGGTTAGACACTTCGGGGTAGTTGTAACTGGAAGGATATGGTCAACAAGGGCGAGTAAAGGAAGCAACGAATGCCATACATAATAATAGGGAGCGGGCTCTTGTCGGCGACGGCGGTATACCAATTGACAATTCCAGCCTGTGGTGTCACAGCTGCGTTATATCCGGGAACCAAAGTCTGGCCGTACTTGGCACCGGCCTCCTCTGCAGCATGAAGCTGCTCGACCGTCTCCTCAATGTTATGACTGGAAGTACCGGCAATGACAAGGAATTCGTCAAAGCCTTCCTTATCCAGTCTCTCGCGGACTGCTCGGATAAGGACGTTGCGCTCACGAGGGTGGACGTGGACGCCCTCTCCAGTGCTGCCAAGAAGAACAACGCCCTTGATGCCGGACTTGGCGAGATAAACGGCGTGAGCACCTTGAGTTTCGATGTCCAACTCGGCCGAGCCAGTGAAAAACGTGGGCACGGGGACAATTACACCACGAGGAGGAGGGATGGCCTGGCTGGGCATCTTGGGCAGGAAATGGGCCAATAGAGATTGTGAATATTGGGAGAGCTGAGGGTTAAACGATTCTGAGGATGCATTTACTGAGTAGGATGGGACGTTCAAACAAGAATATCCATCACTTATATACTGATATCGTCCTGCATCTATCTTTACCTGTTGCGTCAAGTGACCCTTCGCAACCTTCCGTATTGCCATGTAAGCTCCGGTCGCCGGAGCTATCTTGTGTGAGTACCCTTTTGTCGATTACTCCATACCCTGTGCAGTATCCCCAACTGTTCCACCTTGGGACTTACTCCGCAACCTTCTCCAGTCAACATGGGTCCCCTAGTCAAACCTTTTGACATCGGCTTGTGATTGCGTAGGTAGTAAAAGTACCGTTGAAAGCCCCACTCACACACGAGAGACTGCGTTTCCGACTACTCCGACCGTCTCCGCTTATCTAGCTCCATCTCCATTTACCCTCAAGGCTGAGAACGAGGAGGGGTTTGCCTAGTCCATTCACTTCAATTCTATCTTCTACTCCGTAACGACGCCCACGGCCCCTAACATTCCTTGTCTGAGGGAGCCATGGCCAACACAGGCTCGAGCAGCCCCACGGGAACGACCAAGCGGCGTAAGCTACCCGCTTGCGATCCCTGTCGCTTCTCTAAAATGGCCTGCGACCACGGGCAGCCGATTTGCGCCCGATGTATCGAGAAAGATCGTGCGGATACCTGTCTATACCGGTCGAGACCATTCAAGAAAAAACGCGATGGGGTGACGTGCCTGGATTCCACGCTGCCACAACCCGAGTCAGTATAATGTCACTTCCATTATGCTTTCAACCACTGTTGACAGTAAACCAGTCATCAGCCCCTGGTTTCCATTGACGCGTCTCAGCTGACGGATGCGACTTCTGGTCCCTTGACCCGACCTAACAAGTATCCGAACCCCGGATATCTGGGCCACTCGAGTCATACGACTCTGTTTGTCCATCTTTTGCCGGACCAGAACAACGTCTACAGCGCCATTGACAGACAACGGGGTGACAGATCTGGAGAACCGAAAAACGGCGTACACCTGACTCGGGGGGTGGAACTCGTTCAGCAACTCTATCAATTTCCACAGATTCCGGCCTGTCTCAAGCTTGTCAAGACATGGCTTGCCACAGGGGCAAACCTTGCCTTGGCAGCCCCTTTTACAGAGCAGTGCAACCTGACAGCTGAGCTTCTACTGTTGAACGCCTCGACTAGATTGAGTGCTGTCGAGCTATCTTCAAACCTATTCACGTGTTCTTGTCGCCCCCTGGATCTAAATGCCTCCACCACAGTTGAAGCCTATTACAACCAATTCACTCGCGACGCTGCCCGGTGGGAGACTTTGGCCTTTTTCTGCATCTCGGTTAGCCGGGCTCTCCTGGCCTGTCGTTCCTGGATGGTGGTTCCGTTCAATACTAGCCAAGAGCGTCGCGAGATCCAGACTGTGTTTATGCATTTTGCTGACCGTTGCATTGACATATGCCTCTCGCTGGATTGTCTGAACGATCTGCACCTCGTGCTGCAGTACGAGAGTTTCATACTCCATTCGCTTATTGATGGAGATCAAAGTAGGCTGAGCTCTTTTGAACTTCGAGAATAAAACCTGAACATTTCTCTAGGTTTTGAAACGTGGCGGAAGCTCGGTGATCTCATTAGCTGTCTACTAGCACTCGGCTATCACGAAGAGATTGATGGCAATGACTCTCTGCCCGGTTTTGTCAAAAGTCTGAGGCAGACCGCGTACGCGTACTCGTACACGGCTGATAAGAACATGTCGATATTCTTGGGACGGCCGCCGCGTATCCACCCCAAATTCTGCCGATTCCGCGTTGCTGAGCTCAACATCGCCGGCCACACGAATAGTGAGGCCTCCTCGCCTCTATGGGATGTCGACACTCCTTTCGATTTTCAGGCTGAGGCATGGTGGTCGGCCACATGTGCTGCAATAAAAGAAGAGATCCTACACCTTCCCCCTCAGGACTCTAGACAACACCGTATTGAAAAGACGAGGTATGTTTTCCGTTTCTGTGATTCGCAGTCCAGCTCATCATCTTCACTGTAGGCTCATCTTAACTGAGGCACAGTCCCGCTGGGCTTCTCTTCCATCGCATTTCCGTCTCGAAGGCAGGCTGAAGTCGTGTGATGGTACATCACTTGAAATTGATCTTCTTCTCGACGCCAAACTCAATTACCTTCATATACTATTCCTCCTCAGACTCGCACTCATGTGTAACACTTTTGAGACCGATAATGAGTTATTTACAGTTGCGGCGGACATTTTTGAGCTCGTCATTGAAGCAGTGTTGCTCAAGGACAGAGTCTCTCATGGCAGTACCTCGTTAGTGTGGAAGGTAGGTCTACATCTTTACCGGGCTATTATTGCATTGAGCTCACGCTTACTTGAGGTTGCCTACTATGGATTGGCATCAGCAGGAATCATATGCATCTCGCTATTACAGCCCTCTTTTATGGCTGAGCAACATGTATCCACCCAGTTCGAGATCTTTCGGAACCTGTCAATTCTCGTCGCCGAAGTCGAGTCAGGGACACTTGTTGCACCAGAGGATGCCGATTACGCTCTACTGGCTAGTGCAACCCAGACCATCACCGGTGTTCTTCAGCGCTTGCTCTCTGGGAGGATCGAACATCAACAGGCGACTCTCCAGGCTTTGTCTCGTGATCCTACACCCCAAGCTCCGGTACCTCCGATGGAGGAGGCTTGGAGTCCGTGGCGCCATAGCAGTTTTCAGGATTTCGAAGTCAACTTCTGGCACACCCTTGCCGAGCACCCATTCTTGGTTGGAGACGAGCCGGAAGCAAATGACTGAACCCAGTGAAGCTGTATGGTCCTCTTTGCAACATCTTGCTGTAAACAGGCTTGGTCATTGCAAGGTCACTGGTTCTAATGAATGGTACCAGAGCCATATCAGATCGTATCTAGAAAAATTGGCAAACCTTTACTGTTTATTCCTGAATGTCCCCATGGTTTTTTCTTGCCTTGCTACTACGTTGGGTGAGCTTGATCCCTTGAGTATTCCCACCGTCAGACAATCTAGATTCCTGAACGATTCGTGGCCGCACTCTATTGAATCGGTGAGGATATCATTGGCGACGGCGCAATCGATGCGGAAGTAGGATTCGGCGGCCTTAGGGATTGCGGAACATATGAGGTCCTTGGACCCGAATCTGTCTCAGGAGCTCGGGCGGATCGGAATCTGGGGCTAAGACGCTAAATTTGTGCTGGTTATAGAGCAGAAGGGCAATGTGCAGCCTCTGTGGTTCTAATTATATTAATTGGAAATTCCTGCTGGTCCATTGTCCATTATCTGCGCGGAGTCGAGAAATCTAACCTGCACTCAAGCCACTCCGGCCTGATGCCTATGAAGATTCCATAAGGCTCCGCATCTAGTCCGATTATCCACAATTCACGGCGTAGATTTCTATCCCACTGCGAGCATTCCGCAAGGACTAGTCAGGCGGATAGCGCTTACCCTTGAACGGGAGCAGGTTCAGGTGGCTTCGGCGTACAGATAGCGAATTTATGAATGAAGTAAGAAGATAGAGAAAATTCGCTGCGGAGGATGTGATTGCAGTAGTTGTGAGATCGAGCGGCATTCCGGGACAATACGGGGAAGGTGATGCGAGATAGCATGCAGTGAGTAGATACAGTCAGTATCAATTGCTGCAAAGGTCGAGACTTCTATTGCGCGACGAGATATTGCAACCGGTTGATAGCGGAAATATACTCGATACGGGCTTTTAGACAGTCAACATCATTGGGGGAGCTATGATTCAGTATTGATCCCACTACCATATTCACGTAGAAAGAAGTAATATTAATTGCATGCTGCCAACACTTGGATTCGTGCTCGGTAATGCTGTGGCACTCTATCAAAGCTGGAATTCCTTTCTAACCGCAGAAGAAAGACACTCCACAGCAATGTCAAACTCCTCGTCTGAAGCGTTGGCAAAACTGAGCCGAAAGCAGACTCTGTCCAGGTCTAGATCAACAGCAAACCAGCTTCCTCTACTTACAAGAATTCCCTTTTCTAGAGCTGATTTATAAATCCCATCTTCCAGCTGAAGAACAACATCATAACTTCCGGCCGGTGTCTGCTGCGGTAGGCTAAAGGTGACCCAAAGAAACATGCCGGTTTCGGGTATGACCCAGTGGGAAATTTCTAAAGGCAGATGATGTTGACAAGCTCGGTGAAGAACATCTCGGCGGTGGCGATACTGAGCGGACAATTGAACAAGCCAAGTGAACAAGCCCTTGTGCCCCCAATGCTCATCTAGCAATTTATAAGCCAAAGCTTGCGAGGCTCCACTGGGGGCTAGAGGGCCATTTTCCATCTGGTTAACGAACTTTTCGATGATTTGTGAACTCGCCGTGATCCAGCCGAGACGAAGCCCAGGCGCAATTATCTTGGATGTTGTGTCCATACGCATTACGCGGCCGGAAACATCGAGAGACAGGTATGACTGGGGTAGCTGGGACAGCCAAAGATCTATTTCCTGCCGAGGATCCAGATTTCCATTAGAGACCTTTCCCAAGTTGAGGAAGAAGTAGGGATCATCTTCCAGGATGTATAGGTCATGTTTCTCCGCGACTTGGTAGATGGCTTTGCGTCTTTCCAAGTTTTGTGTGGTTCCGGTTGGGTTCTGCCCTGAAGGGATCGTATACAACACAGAAGGCTTTCTCCCCCGCCGGTCATCCCAGGTGCACAGTTGCCTATTCAGATCTTCGGAACAAACCCCAAGGTCATCTACTTTGATGCCTAAAGTGTTTAGACCCTGGCACTTGGCGGCAGTGGTTGATCCAGGATAGGTATATTGCTCAACGAGAAGCCAGTCTCCCCTGTTGCAGAATAGTCGTAGCGCAACCTCGATAGCTGATGTTGTCCCACAAGTCATGGCAGATTCCCAGTCTGCGTAGGGAGGGTTATGGACAAGCTCAATGTGCTCGGTGATGAACCGGAGCATCTGAGGTGAGCCAGCTGAGTACCCATAGTTCATTGCAATATCCAAATCGAATGCCCTTTCCCCTTTATTGCAGGAGATCGGGGAATCGTCGCTGGTGGCGCGCGAATCTGCCTCTCGAGGACTGGCCATTGCGCTCATCTGAATAGACTTGAAGGGAAAATATTGAGGCGTCGGTCTTCCCGTTCCCAGCGATATCTTGGGTGCTTTGCCAAAAGGACCACTGCCCCTCGACGCGGCCTTGAGCTCCGAAGCAGATTGGGTGCGGCATTCAATGCTGAAGTGAGAGTCCCATCGTTTTGCCTTTGTTTGAACAGTAGAAGGCATTTCTCGGAAATGATTCGAGGATGTGAAGGGTCCGCTTCCGTCAGGTAGTGGAGGCGCAGCAGCTCGCCTCGCCTGGATGGCTTTCAGGCGTTGGTCCAATTGTGCACTCATGGCAGGACTTTGGAGAGATACAGTATAGATGTTCAATAAGATGAGATTATAGATAGTTTTTAGGTTTGTATACTCTAGCTCTAATTAGAGAGATAAATAGCCAAGAATCTCTATTTCAGTGGGTTGTGACAAGCCAGGATACGAATAGCGGAGTAGCGGAGTAGGGAGAGTTTACGGAGTGATCACAGTCTTTTCGGAGTAATGCTACTCCACTTTGATAGTGGCTTCTCGATACCGGGGCTATGAGTGATGATCGGAAATGTATTTCGGAACTTGACTATGATACGGCCCAATGTTCAAATCTCTTCCATGGATACACCTTTCTTTTCTCGCTTTCGACTAGAATTCTCCGTAGCATCTTCCAAGTCTAGTATCCACCGGCTGAGCTATCCTCAATTGGCTTGAACTGTACAGTAGTAGGTCGATCCGTGATGCCTCGCCTCACTGCCTCTTCCATGATCGCGACAGTGGCCGTAGCACCAATTCGAGTCACGCCCAGCGACATGACATGCAGCAGGTCGTCCAAAGTGCGAACGCCTCCAGCAGCCTTGACCTGCACCTCTGGCTTCGACTCTGCCCGCATGAGCTTCAGGTGAGGCACTGTGGCACCCTTATAGGAGTATAGTCCGTTCGGCTGCTTCACGAAGCCATAGCCAGTCGATGTCTTGACAAACCCCACTCCAATATCAGAGCAGATCTTGCAAAGACGAACGATATGATCCTCTTTGAGATAGTCGTTCTCGAAAATGACCTTCAGGATAGCGCCGCGCTTGACAACGGCATCGTTGACTTGGCGGATTTCGTCAGCAACGTAGTCCCAGTCCCCACCAAGAGCCTTTCCAATGTTGATGACCATGTCGACCTCGTTACCGCCAGCAGCAGCAGCGGCATCAGCCTCGAACACCTTTACGGGAACCGTGCTGTTTCCATGGGGGAAGCCGATAACAGGGCAAATAAGGACATCCGAGCCTTTTAGCTCGGTCTTGGCGAGAGGGATCAGATAGGGCTTGACGCATGCCGTGGCAACACCATATTTTTTGGAGATAGCGAGGCCGTTGAGAATATCGGCATCCGTCATGGTGGGGTGTAACAAAGAGTGATCAATCATCTTGGCGATTTGGTGCAGAGTCACCGTAATCTGGTTGGTGTTTGCAGCCATGTTGTTGGAAGTTGTGGTTCGTCGATGCTTGCTATGTCGTGATTTGTTGTCTGGGTGGGAAGTCGAGGAGAGGCGGAACTTCGGTAGGTATTTAAGCATCTCTCGTAACGCCCCATGACAGTTCTGCCTTCACACATAATTATTACTCTACATGCCGCCACCATGTTAGTAGCACCAACAAGAGTTGAGATGACCAGCGCCACACCTACCTATTTAGGTAATTTGTTCCACCGGAAGAAAAATCTCACCAAGGTGGGGAGAGAGAAGACCGGATGAGCTTACACCAAATTTAGTCTTTTTTAGTGACGGTAGTCCGGTGATTTTCTTTCCCCTATTGGAACGCCTCGGAGGCTTCTTACAACTTGGGCCAAGCAAAGACACCCGGTGGGAAAACCTCCGCCGGAATCTACTTGATGAAACACTCTGTGCTCCATCTTATGTGAGAATGTCCTCGGACAGACATCTTGATCGTGCCATCATCACTGAGATCCTAACTGGCTCTCGAACGAGCGGCTGTCCAGTGAGATGAGACGTAGTTCCTCTAATCTTGTAACATTCCAGCAATCTAAAGAGAAATCGCATTCTCTACTGCAGTGTGCTCAACAACCTACTGAGAACAATAGTACCAAGTCCATATAGACCCTTCAGAGGCCAGATATCCCAAACCTTGCTATATAAATAAGTCATCATGCTGGAGTTCGCTGCAGCCTCGTAATCCAAATTGGCCCTGACTTTATCGTAGACGTTAGGCAAGTACGTCGCCCCGTACTTTTCCCGCAGTGCGTCGTATGAATCCTTGTTGTAGTTTGCCCAGAACGTTTCCTCTGCATGATATGCCTGCGCGTACAGCCACTTTTTGCCGCCCAGTTCTTGAACCTTGGCCTCGAGGGCTTTGTTCAAGCCCACGACGTCCTTTCGCGTCCCTTTGACTGGACCCCAGACGCCAAAATTCATGAGGTCAGGCGTATCGGGGTTCGCAAATTCGGAATGCAGCCCATGGTTTGACTGCGGAGCGGCGCGACGTATGCGCAGCGGACACAACCACAAGGGATAGATGTTCAAATTTTGGTCCAGCCAAGCATGAAACTCTGGAACGCGATCAAACGGAATACCGACATCCTGAATCATGTAAGATTCAGCCAGCCCGCTTTTTTGTAGGGCAGGCAACATGGCGCGAGTACGCATGTAAGAGTCGAACATGAATTGGGTAATCCAATGAAAGGGAACGAGGAAGTATTCGAACGCATAAATCAGAAACCAGAAGCCGCCACGATCGTATCGGAACAGATAGTCTTCCAAAGGAATAACATCAGTCACATATGTTCCGGGGTGCTGTTGAAGGGTGCGCAGAACCTCGCGAGCGCGGGAGTAGAACCAGGGATCGCCGCGGCGAGTGAACCGGACAATGTCCTCGTTTTGGGGTCCGCGAGCCTCGTCCGAGAGCTTGCCCACACATATGATGGTGTCGGTCTTAGAGAAGGCAATCCCATCCACGTAGTCATTGCTGCAGTTGGCGCAATCATCCATCATCACTTTCACGGCGTCTCCCACTTGCGCCAATCGCTTGTAGGTAAGCTGAACGTACTGTTTTGTTGGTCCGCAGCCTCACCTCCAGCATTGTAACGACGCCCAGAGTACCAAAGGCCGATGCGGCACCCCAAAAGATATCTTGCTTTTCCTCTTGCGATGCCCTTTCAACTTTGCCGTCGGGAAGGACAATTTCTATCCAGTTGACCGTTGTATCAAAAGGTCCGTAGCGGAATGAACTGCTTTCCCCAGATGTTCCCGAGAACCCGCCGCCGACAGTGATACCAGGAAGTTCCATCACCACCAACGGTATGAGGCTATGTTTCAATGTTTCTCTTATCAGGGTATCCATGGGTACATTAGCTTCTACAATAGCCGCCATTCTAGTAGTGTCCACGGATAGGACATGACAGAGAGAGCTGGTGTCAATGGTATCGACAGCATGTTGCAAGCGGCCGCGGATGGTATAAGTCGAACCGTGAAACATACGGAATGGTTTCTGCAACCGGTGGAATTCCGTCACTTGTGAGGATATGGAGGCCACACAGGCATTGTGGGTGTCCATTTCCGCAACTGGAGAGGTGCTTTCGAAGAACTGTGTTCGGCCGGCGAGACTAATTAATTGCGGTGGAAATAGTGACGAGCCACGCCAGAGCGCCCTGTTACTCAACTAAGCCCATCAGCTCTCTTCAAGACTGCACGAGGGGGAATCAGATTTCGAGGAGAAGATGTAGAGGAGGCACTAGGTGAAAGGTGGCGTCGTTCCACGTTACAAGAGGCGCGCCTGTGACCTCCCGTCTGTCGAACATGATGTGATCATTACCCGTATCGCATGGTGAATGCTCTAGGGTGAATGCTCTACTGGCTGGTAGACACGAGGACCATGACTCGCCTCATAAAGCGGCAGCTATAAGATCACGACCGGGGGTGGCATAAACCTACCCCCCCTTTCCGTTCAAGGATGCATCGTCAAATCAGGATACGAGTCATCTTGAAAGTACCAATGACTCTGTCATCAATTCGGATGAGTGCCTAGTTTGGTCCAGGTCAAGTTAAGCTTTGTTGCGATCCTTATCGTGTGCCGTTGCAAGGATGCGGAGCGGGCCGCAGGAACGGATGCGCACCCTTCCGTCCACCTAGCGTGTAATGAGATGCGTGCTACTCAAGCAGAGCATCGCGTAGGCTAGGAATAGAGGGAGGGCTCAATAGGCAACGCCACACTTGGCATTTTGCCATTGGCTAATTCTCCCTGCAACGTCCGCCCATTGGAGAAGCGCACATGGGGTTACAACGGGTGATTGAATTGACCCTTGAAGATCCTACCTAAAAGAGCGCCACAGGGATGTCTTACGTATCTTGACCGTGTTGCTTCCACTATGTACATTACCGCGTGGAGCCGGGAAGACTGAGGATCCCCAACACCACCTCACTTACAAACGAGCGGCACAGCGTTTTCGATAGATCGAAGCAAGATGTTGCATCGCTTAGCAGCTACAGCATAAGGGCTTGATCACTGCATGTCGTTGAAAAAGGAAATCGAGATGCTCAAAAATGTATTCTCTTGAGGCTAGAATTGAAAGTAGATTGGCGCGGTCGCCATCCAAGAATTTGTGTAGGATGGATGATTTAAGAATGATGATAATTACACTAAGAATAATGACGTTAACGAAGATACACACATAGCGATCATTGGCTATGTGCAGCAAGTTGAGAAGTATTGCGTTAGCTAAGAGAATGTAGCTAAGATGGTTGATTTGGCGAGTCACTATGTCCTACCTGATCCAAATTTGATTTGTGCTTGATTCTGTATGAAGAAAGGTTCATAGCCAAGGATCAAGTTATGGAATTGGGCAAAGAGAGCAGGTAATCATATGAGTATATTACTACCTATTTACCGCTCACAACAAATAATTTCCAGAAGAACAATTCGCTAAGAAAGTATGCATCCAGCCGAATTGCACCTAACTTCTCCCTTTTGAGCGAGGGCAAAATACTTGATTCCCCGGCGCTCGGCATACAATGGAATTCAGCTTTAAGCAATTGCTCTCGGAGCCAAGATTCGATTCCTTGAGCTTTTCGGACTTAACACAGCTGACTGCCCAAGATAAAAAAGAGGCCATCTTATGCCTAGAAGAGGCCCTCGTCGAGTTTCTCAAAAAGATTGAGTACCGACATTTCCATGCGGAGAAGGATACCAAGCTACGCGAAGACCTTCATCGCTGGATAGAGTCAGAACTGAGTTTAGCCCATTCTTCCAACAAGAGACTTTCCAGAGCTGCCGTCGAGGGAGGGGCTCGCGCGGCCGAGTACTGGTATCCTCACGCCTCAGGAGAGACTCGATTACACTTGGCAAAATGCATGGCTGCAGGAATCTGCATGGACGATGCTCTCACCGAAGGTCGAGAGGATTTCGTCAGATTTCAGCATCATCATTGGGTTGATCCGAATTCTCCGGGTAGATCTGCGTGGGCAAATATGTTTACTGGACTTGTGCAAGACCACTTTCGGTATTTTGGACAGAATGATCCCAGGTTGGGAACGCTCAGTGCGACAAGCCTCCTTGGCTACGTCGAGGGGGCTCACCTAGAAAACAGTCTTGCCGCCAGTCTCCCCCCGCACCTTTCTTACAAACCGAAAGGGATGACGAGGAACGAATGCTGCCCCCCCGGGTTCCCGCCCGTCCTTCGTTACTTCACCGGGGTTGCTAGCCCGGCGATAGCGGCCATATTCAAACCATCACGAGACTCCGAGGTTCCTCTGGAATACTGGATCACCAGCATCACGCATCTGACGATTTTTATTAATCAAAGCAATGACCTTCTATCCGCACCGAAGGAGCTGTTAGCTGGCGAAACCAGTACTTATATGCCACTGCAGACTCTGACCAGCCGACACACGCGTTTGTCCTCGTTTGCCTCGAATCGAACGGAAAACAAGTTTTGGACATATCGTGATACTATCTGCGAAACCATGGATATGGTATATAGCTCGTGCTTAATCTTGGACCGTGCTTTAGTACAATTCCCCGTGTATGCCCCTTCTTCGCGGGGAGAGATATCTAGCTGACTTTTCATCTTAGATTATGCGAGGAGCCTGAAAGAGCAAGGTGGAATGCCGACCTGGCAAGCAAAGTTTGGACTGCCTTCAAGGAGGGCTATCTCGCTTGGCATATGAATCTACCGCGGTATAGGCTTGAGAAGCTGGCGACAGCCTTCACATGAGCCATGGAAGCGGAGCAAATTGAACGCAAAGCGCGGCCGAGGTGTAGACTCTCAGAAATAACGGGAGGCCCCCGGGTGCAGCTGAGATGGCAAGTGAAATTGACATTTTATGATTCTGTCTACACTCGCCGTGCCGACCAATCGAGGCTGCAGACAGTCAATATGGACTTGTCTAGTCCGAGACCGTCTAGCAGCAACGACAAGAGTAGTAGTAGAGAGGTACATCCGAGTAGGGCAAATGATAACGATGTTGCAATCGGTGATGCCATTGCGCATCAAATCGCCATAATGACGAGTTCGATTACTATTCGACACACAGAACTTCGATCCCACTACCCCACCATAGCATAGTAAACACCGGGGTTGATGCATAGACTGTGGGAAACTAGCGACCTGTAAGCTGAAGCTCGCCTCTTAGCTCTACTCCTCGTGATTCGCCAATGACATCACCAGTTTGCATCTCCTCTAGGATTACAGAGGCTAGTTCGGTAATGCCCAAAGCTGGTGTGATGATCTGGTATGCAGTGTAGCGTGGACCCCTTCTCACACATGGGTAGACATTGGCCAAGAACGTTTGTTTGCTCCCCTCTCCTAAGTCATTCAAGCTTGTGCAGGATAATCGCTACCGAATGTGGCGAAAGCATACGTGGCTTCAAATGCCATGATTCAAATGAAAACTCTGTCTATAATACAAATACCTAAACAGCTGCAAAGCAACAGGACGCTGAAAACGTTTGCTACTCAGTTAAGCGACATTTTCAAGGTCGAGTATCTTTGGACGACAACTGCCTGTCATGAACCCCTCTTGGGCCCTCTACCTGTTCTACGTCGCATGTATTGCGCTTTTTTCCTCACTGTTTCGAGTGAGTCCTATCCCTAGCATAACCATCCGCGACCTTGGGTGGCATGGCTCACGTATCGCAGACAAGATTCCTAAGACGACGCCGGCTGAACATTCGCATACCAGGACCATGGTACTCGAATTGGACCAATCTGGTGCTACAGTTTCAATTATTGCGTGCCAATAAGCCGCAATACATTCATGGCTTGCACAAACGATACGGTAGGGCAAGTCTGTTCATACACTGCGGTTGATGCCAGCGAACTGATCACCCAGCCAAGGACCGATTGTCCGAGTCGGTCCGGATGAGGTTTCCATCTGTGATATCGAAGCTTCCAAAGTCATATACGACGCGAGGGAGACGTTCAGAAAATCGAGCTGGTACCGAACGATTACCAAGCCTGGGCAGGAAAGCCTATTCAGTACCGTAGATCCACAATTCAATCGCCGACATCGAAAGCTCTTGACGGGTCCGTTATCCGATTTTTCATTGAGGGCCTACCTACCGCTGATCGATGCCCACGTGGCGTTGGCTCTTGAAAAGATGGCTAAAGACACGGAAATAAGAGGCGCAGCAGATGTTTTGCAGTGGTGGATGTTCATGACTTCTGACATCATTAGCGAGCTTACCTTTGGCAACAGCTTTGATTTATTGAAGCACGAGAAGGTGAGCGAGATGCACATTCCTCTACAGAAGCCACGCAGCTAAATGATGGGATACACGCTTTTGCAGAAGAACGACTTCATCGAACAGCTCGAGCTCAGCTTGCCTGCTGCCGCCATCGGCTCCATGTCCCCGTGGCTGGCACTCTTCATCCGCAGAATCCCTTTGCCATTCATAAGAAAGGCTTTCGAAGGGCTGGACAAAATGTTGGAATATTCCGATTTGCTTTTGAGTCGATACCAGCAACGACTGCAGTCCGACCCGAGCAGTGTTCAGCAGACAATCTTCACGAAGTTGTTCCAGGCCAACGAGAGTTCGACCCTACCGTTCAACGAGATCCGAGATGAAGCGCAGACTTTTCTCATCGGCGGCAGTGATACCACTGCCGTCACTCTCACCTACTTGGTTTGGTCCGTCTGCCGGGATTCGGATATCAAATCCAAGCTGGTTGACGAGCTGCAGGCGTTGCCGAAGCCGTTTGTTGAGACCGATTTACGGGAACTCCCCTTTTTGAACCAAGTCATTCAAGAGGCCCTACGACTTTATACCGTCGTACCGTCAGGGCTGCCTCGTGTCGTGCCTCGGGGCGGAGCAAAATTATGCAACTACCAGTTGCCGGAAGGGACCGTGGTATATACTCAGGCTTATAGTTTGCATCGAGATGCAAGCGTCTTCGAGGACCCTGATTCTTTCGATCCGTCCCGGTGGGAAGCACCAACCGAGACTATGAATGATGCATTGATGACATTTAGTCGCGGGTCGCATGGTAAGCCACGCTGTAAGTCTGTAGCGAAACAACGTACTGTTAACAACACATGGTTTAGTTTGTATCGGTATTCACCTTGCGCGGATCGAGCTTCGTCTCGCTACCGCTCGGTTCTTCCTTGCTTTCCCTGATGCGCGAGTGTCAGCTCTAGAAGGCATGTCGGACGAGGACATGAAAGAGACTATATTCTTCACTATGGCGCCTGCCGGGAAACGGTGCTTGATACAGACAAAGTAGCGCCGCAGTGGTACTTGGCTGGCCGAAGTATGTAGATGCATGTGATGAGGCCGCTGGAACCATTTCTTCTGATGGGAGAAGAGGGCGAAGGAAATAGCTCAGTCAAACCCGCAATAAGAAATCGAGGTCCCCAGGTACTCTTAGAAGGCGTCTGTGTGTAGTCGTTCTTGATATCCGCAAGGGTACTTTAGATTCTTTACAAGGCTTCGTAAGAACGAAACCTGAAGTTGGCGATTCAGCTTCGTCTTACGGATACTCTGGGCTGCCGACTCCTCCCAAATCGCCATCTTCCCTCGAGTACGTGACTTACTCGGTTACATATTTTGCTGATTTCTCGGTCTGCCTTCTCCCTTCCCCGTCGTCCTCTAATTGCCAATCGCACAAAGACACAAAGATCAGCGGGACCGCCACTCTATCTTGCAGATGATTAGGTCAAGAAAGCGTCATAAATTTCGAAAGCCACTTTTGGAAAAGTTTGTGCATCATTCATAGCTGAGCTGAGGGGGGGGCGTGGGAACTGGTAGAAATGATGCCCAGCCCGATTGACCCCGTAAATACCCATTGTATGCTATAGTACACCCGAGAGACACTATGATGGCTTGCGCGGAAGCGGTCTGTTTCCGGCCTCCCTGCAACAAATCAGAGCTTGACACGTCCCGAACTATGGCTACCGACTGATAGAGCAGCAACGTATCCAGCATCCAAGCAGGCAACAAAGTAGCACATGTGGGCAGTGGGACGCTTTCTTGCTGTTTGCGCTTCGCAGAACGACCCACCATCAACGAAACCTCAGAAAGGTTGCCCGCTCAAAGATGACTGCAGTGGCGCTTCTGATCAGAGGCGGCGAGATGTGATGTGTGAGATAAGGGCGAGTTGACGGCCTCCCCAGGCTCGTACCCGCGTCATCTGTCTTCTGACATGCTTTGCGAGTTTCTCTCCAGACCAAGGGTTGT
>JAMYIC010002159.1:1401-13472 GCA_024112705.1 Microcera coccophila | reverse complement strand
AAAAAAAAAAAAAAAATATGCGGCAGACGTGACGGGCAGCTTGTGTGACGAGTAGTCGAAGGGCAATTTGCGGACAAAGAATTGGGCCAAATTTAATTTACAAATACAAATCACACCCTCAGCGCCTCCCTGGGGTGAACCCTTGTCGCGTTTCTTTGAAGCCTAAAAAGGGTCATCGAAACGCGCCGTCAAAACAGGTCGCTGCTTTTGCGTGAGCTCGGCTATCCCTGCATCAGCATCGCCCCTTGTTTCCGCCGGCGCCATTGCGGCTGAGAGGGGGCTCGAGAGCCGACACCTTTCCTCCCGTGGAATTCTGCAAGGTACACGATCGATTACAGTCTGAGATAGGAAGTCTGGGCTGTTGGCCGAGGGTGGAATCAGGCCTAGCTATCCACTGTGCTGTCTGGAGGGCGGGGCGATGGCCTGGGGGGGGGCTCGGATGAGAAGTTTGAGATTTTGACTGGGATGTTTTGTTGGTCAAGAAAGAATTAGGCTGTTGTCATACCCACAGCCGGGGCCACTCTGGGGAAGTGTAGGTAAATGTGACGGGTGTTGGGAGAAGGAGTTGCGAGGAGCTGGGATAGGGCCGGCCACATTTTGCATATTGCGACCGAGTTTGTGGTACGACTGAGAGACACGGAAGCTGATTGGCTGGCCGAAGAGGGCATCTCCATCTGTACTCGATCGTCGGCTGGTTGATGTCGTGTGGTGTGATGTGCTTAGGCTACCTTTTTTTCCACTTCTGAGATTGTCGGTGAGTTTTCGCTGACAGGCGTCTCATACAGTGGTTTGAACAGGGATCATGGTTGAAAAACACTTTCTAAATTAATTCCAGTGCTACGGTAGTCATGTTGTTCCTGACATGATGCTTTGCTACCTAGGGTCAACTGCGGCTATTGTCAGTACGAGAACGCGGTACTGGGCTTGATTGAAAATGCTGACTGATGATTTCGTGGACGGTGACGCTTCAGCGCCCTCACCAGCGAAAAAGTCGGTAATTCCCCGCATCGGACCCTTCTGTTGGAGTCGCCGAGGTTCTATAACTTCCTCCCAACGGCCCTCCAAGACACAGCCATGGCGCCTGAAACCCCCCGCTTAGGGACCCTCCTCGGCGGCCCGCTAGTCAGTAACCGCACGGGATGACTAATCCCCCCAGAGTGCGACCGTCTCCGCAAATCCTCCACTATCGGAGAACCCACCACCATCGTGGGCTATTTACCTTACCGAAACGACAACTCTTCCTCTTCTGTCCTTCCCCTAAAACCCCAATCGCATGGTTTGAGCCCAAGGTACCATCGGAATCACTCTAACGGACACGATTGTCACCATCCGTTGCGACCACGATTGAGATTGCGGCCTCACGTGGCGTTGCGACATCCCACCTCCTGGTAGAAAATTATGTCGGATTCAATCTCGGCCACGCCGGGCGAGTCGACACCCCAGCTTCCCTCCTTCTACTCTCCCCGCGCCCAAGCAGCCGATGCTCAATCGCAGCCTCAAACTCCGTCGGACAGCCTTGACCATGACCACCAACTCTCGCAGTCTATAGAGCATCTGTCGCTGTCCCCCGCCGACCCCCCCACAGGCCAACCGCCCCCGCCGTCGCTGCTCTCTCCCGCCTTCACGCCGCCTGCTACCCCCGGGACCTCGACCCCGACGACCCGTGGGCCTCGTGGCGTTCCGGTCGATAGCTCGATTCCCTCCGGAGGATGTGGGACGAAACGGCCGAAGTTGCTGGACACGCTGCCGGAGGTGCAATGCATCGTGCGAGCGCGCATCCCGACGGTGGCCGGAACCGAGATGTTCCTACACCTGTACACCAACAACGTCGATAATAAGGAGCATTTGGCCATTGTGTTTGGGAAGAACATTCGGAGCAAGAGTCTGGACGCCCCACGAGAGGGCGAGACCGAGATGGACCGGATGGTGCGAGGCGCATATACGGGAACATTATTCCCTGGCCGGACGACTAGCGGAATGGCCTCGGGGGCGGTTCAGCCAGAGCAGGAGCAGCGGAAACAGCCCCCGCTGGTCAGAATTCACTCCGAGTGCTATACTGGCGAGACGGCTTGGTCAGCGCGGTGCGACTGTGGTGAGCAACTTGATGAGGCGGCCCGCTTGATGAGCTTGCCAAGCAGCAGCGGTGGCATCATCATTTACCTGCGCCAAGAGGGTCGCGGAATTGGTCTCGGGGAGAAGCTCAAAGCGTACAACCTCCAGGACTTGGGCAACGACACGGTCGAAGCGAACCTGTTGTTGCGACATCCGGCCGATGCGCGGAGCTACGGTTTGGCCACGGCAATGCTCTTGGATCTGGGGCAGCAGGAAGCACGGCTTCTCACCAACAACCCAGACAAGGTCCGGGCAGTCGAAGGTCCTAACAGAGAGGTTGTCGTCAAGGAGCGTGTGGCCATGGTACCTCTTTCGTGGAAGGGCCGGGGGGGTTTTCGAAGCGCGGAAGTGGAAGGATATCTAAAAACAAAGGTGAGCAGGTGCAATCATTCCCACGCCCCCAATGGAAACATATTAATCACCCGACAGATCGAAAAGATGGGTCATATGCTCGACATGTCTGAGCTATCTTAGACGCTTTGAAGGGAAAGAGAGGGAGGCGTACCTACACTATATATTGATGGAGTTTGGGTTTGTTTAGGAGCATTCAGCGGAAGATTTCTTGACCATGTAGAAAAAAGATTAGGCAAGCCCCAACGGCTGGGGCATACGCAACCATCTATAGCTTTGAAACTTTACAATTGAAAGCCGCTGCATCTCCGGCATCGCAGCGACATGGCGAATACCGAGGCGGAATGGCTCCCGCTGAAGCTTGAGCGTGGTAGCGTGCGATAGGCTGTTGATGGTCCAGCTATCGCACTCCCGGGACCGATGCCATATGCCTCGAGGCGCGAAACAGCATTCTCAAATTCAGTTCCATTCAATTCAATTGTTTCGCGGATTTTGTTTCCCGGCTGTTGAACCTTAGTTCTCACATTACACGCTAGCTCAACCTCACTTTTTCTTAGGCTAGTGGGCAAGCTGCGCGGAAGCAATAGTGGACCCGCTAGAATTCTAGCATCGCGATTCTATCTTCCACCTGCACCTACACCTCATCTGCACTCAACTCTGACCCTTCCTCTCCCAAAACCTCGAAATCTCTTCCCGTCAAGCATGCGGCTCTAACAAATCTACCCCCGTCACAATGTCTTCGAAGGACATTCGCCTACGGCTGCTCATCCGTCGACATGCAGTCCCCGAAGTCAAGCTCGTTTGGCCCTGTGCCGCATCTGAAGACCTCACCGTCGCGAAGCTTCTAACGCAGGTCAACGAAGTCGTACCGCTGGAGAGTGGAGAATGGGGGCTTGAGGATTACGTTGTAGAGCTTGCAGATAGGGAGGCGGGGAGCTTCGAGTGCCTGCACTTCCAGCCAGTTGGGAGGCTGTTCAAGGAATACGACCAAGTTGTGTAAGTTCTCAAAATCTTTTTACCTTGGTTGGTAATACTGATCGAGGCAGAATTCGATCGCTGCTTACGGAAGACTTGAAGCGCCGGAGACTCAGTGGGCGGCACCAAATATCCACCGATGGAAAGCATCTTATCGATGGGCTGGCTTTTGGGCGACCTTGGCTGAGGGTGCCGCGAGATCGGCCTGCGCTTGAACTACCTCCCCGAAAACGAGCTCGAGTTACGTACGAAGACGAGTGTGTCGACGATGAGGAGCTCGACGACGAAGAATACCAACCACAGTTACTGTTGGAGGGACCAGAGGAGCTCGAAATATATGAACCTAACAGCCTTGGCTTCCGGCAATCATTCGACGACGCAGATGAAGACGAGGATTACGAAGATGAAAATCTCCATCTCGAAGAAGGCGAACCCGTACCGACTGACGACGCAATCGATGAGCTTCCAAGCGAGGAAGAGGAAGCCGAGAGCAGTGACGAGGAAACGGGAGAGGACATTGAAGACCTCGATGAAGAGCTTCAGCTTCTAAAAGCGGACAATGCTATCGTTGGGGATGATGACGAGGAGCCTACCCTCTTGCCAGAGTACTCTAGCCTTAACGCTGGACTCTCGTCCCTCGACCACATCACCGCTTTGCGGGCAGCGTTCCCCCTAACATCGGTCATGGCCATTGAGGCAGCGCTTCGCCATCACGACCTCAACTTGAGGAAAACATATGAAAGACTTCAAAAGTCGAATGACCCTTCGATCAGCTTTGACGAAATGATGGACCGAGCCATCTTTGGGTTTCTTGAATCTACCCAATCTGCGTTGCCGGAGCACGAAAGCACTTCTCAGGGCTTCGATAGTCAAGCGTCGGCAAGCTCTGGGTTTAAGGGATTCAGTCCGAAGAGACCGCTAATCGAAGAGGTTGAGAGCTTTGACGATGTCTTAATGGAGCCCGACGAAGGCGAGAATGAGGCGGTCCCAGTCTCACTCGGCTCGGGCAGACCTATGAACGAGGTCATTCCAGATAGTGAGGAGACTTCAAGTAGTAGCAGTAGCTCAGACGACGATGAAGAGTCGGGTTCCAGCAGTGATTCTGACGACAGCTCGTCTGGCGATCCTTCCGACAGTGACGGAGAGAACGAGAACGTCGATGAACCCACTCTCTCATCTGCCACAAATCTTTATATTCCCAACGCTGATCCCCATGATAATTCGAGTTCTGGCGATAGCAGTTCGGATGACTCTGATTCTGAGATGGGATATAACGATAAAGCTGCCGCCGATCTGGAGGACAAAGCCGAAGACTCATCTGATGATAACAGTGATGATGGCAGTGATGATTCAGACGATAGCTCCAGCGACGAGTCTGAGTCGGACTCTGAGCCGGAAGAGGCATCATCTAAATCCAAACCCCGGGCAAAAACACATGTTCCCTCCAAAGCCCCTGAGCCGGGCAAGCAATTTCAACAAACAATCACTTCAGATGATACCACCTCTGCCCCCCCTGGCTGTGGCCTGACTAAAACTCAGAAAAGAAATGCCCGAAGGAGGGAGGCAAAGCGACTTAAAACCCTTGTGGCCGGTGAATTCCAGTCGCCCAGTGTTAGCGAGGTGCCGGGTCAAGATTCTGAATTCCTGGTACGAAAGAAAGCTCTTCTCAGCGCAGTCGCTGAAAAGAACCCCGAAACAGTTGTGCAGGGGAGGAAAGACGAGGTTGCTGAGGAGGAACAGCCACAACCCAAAGAGGTACCAGCTGCAGAGTCGAACCATAATGCATCCCCAAGCGCTGGTAGAAATCCAGGCCCTCGTCGTCTGAAAGTAGACATGGGTGCTGGGCGGAGACTCTTGCTTGGCGCTTTGGGATTCAAAAACCCCAAGTCCAAGGCTGACGAGGAAAAGCTGCGGAAGGATCTCATGAAGGATTTGCGGCCACTGAAGAACGCTCGAATAGAAGAAGTCACTCCTCAGGACGAGGGTGTTAAATCCAGCGCAGAGGAACCCGAGGACCCAGATGCATGGCGAGATAAGATCTCATACCGTGCTGTAGAATGCTGTCATGAGGGAATGGTGCTCAGTGAACCGCCTTTTCCATTCGTTCAAAGGTGGGATCCTCAGCAGCAATACGGGTCCATGAAGAAGAGGAAGAGGAAGAGGAATTCGCAAAACTTGTACGATGACAGCTATCACGACGAGGGCACTCAATGGAATGAGTACGAAGACCAACCCGGCAATGCCAAGAAAAAGAAGAGAAAATCGAAGGGGGTTTATGAAGGAGAGGAACAGCGATACAACGGCTTCTATAGGGAGTTAGGACTCGAGGAGGACATTGAGCTCGATTATGATGACACACCGGTGAAGGGCCTAGGAGGCAGTCGGCTTATCGATATGGACGACCTCCCTCCCCTACCAGCGGACCTCGACTCGCTATCTAGTCTCACGTTCGCTGACTTGAAACCCGGAATGGTAATTACTTGGAAGCAGCTGTTTATGTCCAAAGCAACAAATTGGCAACCCCAAATTTCTTCGGTTACGGGCTTGGTGTTGTCTGTCAGGGACGACCATTTCCTCGATGTGGTCCTTGCTAGACGGGATCGCGAGCCTGATGATCGAGAATACGACGAATACACGGGAAAGCGAGTATACGACAAATTCGAGGCCCCAGCATATGATGATGAGGAATGCGACGATGATGGACGGAGAGAGTTGGCATGGGGTGACATTTCCAATGCCAGATTAGTACAGCAAGCGCCGTCACCCAACTTGCTCACCACCCCTGCGAAGAGCGCCGAGAAGACGGATGATACGAAGATCAACAAGGTTAGCAACAGTCGAGATTGTGATGAGAACGTAGCTGAGGAGTTAGATACACAACAAATGAGGGCCAGGATGGAAGCCGAGACCAGGGAGGGGTCAGAGGGGAAGATGGAGGGGGAAAACTCGGCTTCCATTCCATCCGCACAGAACCTGCCGCTATTGGAAAACGACCCAGTGACGAACGTTTCGGCCGAGAGCATGGACGACCAGGTTAACAGCCCCAGTCGCCAATTGGAAGAGACGGCCTTCGCTGCGATGGTTAGCAACCCTTCAGTCGAGGTCAGCGCAGCAAAAAGCGATGGAAATGATGAGAAGGCCGGGGCTATCCAGGATTTGATAGATGTTGATACGGACGAACCGATTGCTCTTGATGAGACTGAGTTGGAAGCGATTATCCCTGACAGCATGCCATTGCTGGATATGCCTCCACAGCATGCAGGGAATGGTGCCAACGAAGCTCCTCGCTTGACGCCTGCGACGGATGACCCGATGCTGGCGGTTCCTTCATCTCCTAGCAGTGTTCACAGCGGACGGCAACCGCCTTCGAATTTCGAGTTGGGAGGATCCCTCGACACTGGACAGGATTCTGTCATTACAGGGACTGTTCACCGAGCTCATGAAGGGACGCCGAATCCGCAAAATCCAGACGCTTCACACGGTTCCTCTCAAAATAGCAGTCCGTTTCCGTCTCTCGAGGACATCTGCGACAAGGCTCTTACGTCGAGACAAACCCAGAGTCCGTTCGAGTCAGCCCAGAAGTCGGTGCTGCGAGCTTTCAATCCTCGTGGGAAGCAAGACCTGGACTATGAGGAGGCCATGCGCAAACTTGACGAGGGCGACGAAGACTTGGGTCACTCGACAGGTCGAGACATGCCGAGTCGCAGTTTGTTTCCCAACGCAACGCAGCCAGAGACGTCGATAGAACTTCCGGAACTTCCACCGATCAAGCCAGAAACGCCTACAAAAGCCACGCGGATGAAGGAGAAAACATCGCCATTTATCATCCCGGAAGGCAGTCAGTTCATCGCTCTCAGTTCCAGCCCAGCATCTACGAGATATGAAGAGGATTACGCGCAGGATAGCATCGACGAAACGTACCAGGGCAGCCCCCTACCAACAGGATCAGGCTGGGCAAGGAAGAAGGACAAGTGTGACGGACCTCAGCGCGAGACGAGGAATCGTGGAAAGAGTTTGCCAGCTACGACACGGAATACTGGACGGGTTAAGGCGGGCAGGCGGCAGACGCCGGAACCGTCGTTGAGTGCGGTCAGCCAGATCAAAGGACGACGGAAGACGAATCTCAAGTTTTGACAAGGGCGATTTCAGGGCGGAACTGAGCAGGGGATATACCCACCACACGTTGCTTACTGCAATAGGACTGCTTGCAAATCAAGGATCTCTCCTCTTGCAGCAAGGCGCGTTATGTAGAATTAACGTATGTACAGATACACAGCACGAAGACGTCGGGGCAACCTGACGTGTCGTGCATGGATTGAGGGAAACGAGCTGATACCCAAGAAATGCAACCTCAAATGCAAGATGTTTTCCCTGCCTAAAACATGATTGTTTCTCAGGCTTCTCTTCCGTGCTCGCTACCGTGCCGGGGGTGCAGTTGAATCGTCTGGAGTTGGTGTTTCAGTCTCAACCATAGCTTGTGCCTCAAC
Source organism: Microcera coccophila (assembly GCA_024112705.1). Lineage (NCBI taxonomy): Eukaryota > Fungi > Ascomycota > Sordariomycetes > Hypocreales > Nectriaceae > Microcera > Microcera coccophila. The sequence goes on along the minus strand of JAMYIC010002159.1, from coordinate 5,547 downwards.
ATGAACGCCTCTCAGCCAACCAACTCCCTGCAAGGCTAAAGCTCCAGACACGCTGGCCATACGAGCTGCCATCCATACAGACGGGTACAAATAATGCAGTCAAACTTGGAATTTAAGAGTTTTAAGGTTAAGTATTGGATCAGAGGTCCTCGTGCACGTTTGGTGCAGGAATAATAGTGCTCGTGGGGGGATGTGTCACCTGTCCTAGGAGAGTGATCAGTAGCACATGAGATGCGTCATGGTGGAGGGAACCGCAAAGGTCGAAGAGGAATAAAGAGATGCGACGCCGACGGGTCTGGGTGTTTTGGAGCGTGGAGATGTTCCTATTGTTCTCTGTTTGATATTCGTTGGTTTAATTTTCTCGTTGTGATTCTTTCATTGTTCATTGAAAGAGAGCGGATGGACGAATGTCTCAAGAACACTTCGGTAGTATAAGTTTCCAGGATACCGAGACCTGTTGAATATTCCCGCCTTATACTCACGAGCAACTCGGATTGAAACGCGGAAGAAAAACATTTGAAGCCTTTGGAAATCGGCAGTTGTTGAATCGGACAAACATTCAAAGCAACTACGGAGACACGACACAATGCTACCCTACACCTACACTATCATTCTCCTGGCGTGGTTCATCACCACAGCCATCGCTCTACCCGCAACCACAACACCAGCATCGGCCCTCTCGAAACCAACCCTGTCTTCCTCGAGAGACAACAAACTCATTGCCTCGGAGCTCCAGGTCGCCCTGACGGCCTTGCCAAGCACCAGCCCAACCCCTACCCATCAACACATCATCGCCCGCCAACAGAGCATACCGGCATACACACCCATTGTCACTCCAGCCCCCGACCAAAGCGCCAAGCTGGCGAGTCTGGGATACTATCAGGAGACGTACTATACGTGCAACACGATTGGCGGACAGGAGCACTGCGGGTGGCATATACCAGTGGTCAAGGCCGGGGCCGCTAGAATTGGCGAGAAGGTCGAGGTTGTGATTGGGCTTGTGATTGGACTTGTTGTTTTCTGGTTTATTTTATAGACTTGTCTGGGTTGGAATGCTTTCCCTTGGAGTTCCTGGAGTAGATTAGAGGTTGGTTAGAGATACCCGCTGCTGGGCGGCAACTGATGTCAATACAACGGCCTTGGTGGAAAGATTTTACCCCTCGATCCTCCGTCGTCGTCACTGGACGTGATACTTCTCATATTTATCACTGGCCCGTCACAAATGTAGACGTGTATCCTTAAAGACGAGTTAAATTCTTTTGGTCCGAAACCCGAAACACCATTGATTTCATGCTAGTGTATCTGAGGGGGAAAGACAAATCAAGCCAGCCCCCCCATGCCGAGTCCAGAGTTCCGTCGACAGGACCCTCATGCCGAGGAAACGGACGCACCCGCGGACGATGCGTGTCAGAATCACCATCGGAATCCGCAGCGTGCACAATACCACAGCTCCTCCTTCCGCAGAACCACCAAAACCGGCAACACCCCCAGGATATACATCGACGACGTGGCCTTCCATTTTTGATAATTTGCCGTGGCGCCTGTCGTTTATTTCTCCTTCTTCGCCTTGGCACCCTTGACCTTGGCGGTACCGCGGAGCGTCTTTTGTCGGTTCTTGCGTTGCTTGCCTGCGGGGGGGTTAGCCATGTTGCTCCTTCGGATCCGACCATGGTGCACATACGTTGCTGTCTGACGGCACGCTCGACCTTGGTGGCAAGGCCGACACGGACCAGTCGGTAAGTGGGCTCAAACTTCTTCATGGCTTCGGGGGAGTCATAGACCAGGGCAAAGCCGGTTGTCTTGCCGCCACCGAACTGGGTTCGCAGGCCGAAGACGGAGATCTGATCTTTCTGGGCCTTGTACATGCCGCCGAGCTTCTCGCGGAGCTCCTCCTTGGAGATGTTGGGTCGGTTGGGGTGGAGGATGTCACTGCAAAGATATATATATCAGCCCCAGGATTCTTTCAATCTTTGCAACCTCTTATCGTCGAATTGCCGTCTCTGGTTCTCCCCTCTGAGCACAAGACGTGTTTGTCTGCGATCGATGATGAATGTCGCGTTCGGATACGTCGCCGTCGCTTGAGAGGCCAAGATAGAGAGGAGAGAGACATCGACGACGTGGGGGGGATGGAACAGGATTCGTCACTCACACGACCATCTGCTTGCGACCCAGCAGAGGGTTGCGGATGAACTTGCGAGTTCGGAGGGTGACGGGGGAGTCGTTATCCGCCATTTTGTCGGTTGGTGATGAGGTCTCTGGGTGAGATTGTCGAGAGAGACTGGGGTGAACGGTCGTTGATGAAGTTGTCGCGACGGCCGCAGTCAGTGAGGGAGCGAAAATTCCGAATTGCCGTGTCGCTTAATTGGGTCCAACCCTAAGATTTGTGTGGGCTGTGGGAGCCCTGAATTTGAGGCTCCAATCATTGCCACAGCACCGCACTTATTTTTTCTCTTTAAATCACGTGAGAACAGGTTTTTTGTTAGGTCCCAGGGATGGAGGCAGGCAAAACTCCGGAGGAAGCAAGTGATAATTGTTAAGGCCCCATGGACGAACTCCCATCTGAGTGGCGTGAAGGTATGCGGTGGTTGCAAGTAATTGCAATTGGATCACAGGTGAATTTGTTGGTTATTTTGTAATTACCAGATCGGCAGTATCAGTAGTTGCCGTGAGTATGGTATGTACTAGCCAAGTTGACCGCTTTTGCCGTCAATATCTTCAACTGGAACATAACCTTGACTTCCCTGAGCACGCCTTACTCAAAACTTCCGAAGTTCAGGATGCTCTATTCCAGCGACTGTTTGCAGGTGATGCCGTTCAATTTGGTCCACCTCCAAGATATCGACTGCGTGTTCTCAAATTGTTGATGGCAGAGGTGGAAGCTAGCATTGACGATTGGGACGAATATGTAAGGGATGCTTGACCGATATGGATATTTTACTCTGCTAACTGTTCTAGGGAGTTTCTGACAGTCTCATGTCCGCGATCTCCTTACTTCTAGCATCACCGCTCCCCCCGGAGACCACTTCTGTTCAGCAAAAGTGCTATGTTACCTACCATCTGGCTCTCCTATCCAGTACAGAACCCCCGGTGAATGAGCCCCATATAGTGCTCCTGGAAAACCGTTCCCTGATCTCGGCCGGCGGGACTACTGGCCTTCGCACTTGGGAAGCCGCACTTCATCTTGGAAATTATCTGTGCCAGGATCCATCTGTGGTGAGAGATAGGCGTGTCCTTGAACTTGGAGCTGGAACAGGATATCTCTCGATCCTCTGCGCCAAACTCTTGGGTTCAAGCTGCGTGATTGCCTCTGACGGCTCTGACGATGTTATCAACAACCTTCCGGAAAACTTCTTCCTGAATGACCTGCAAGGCTCGTCACGCATAGTTCCAATGGAAGTAAAATGGGGGCATGCCCTGGTTGGAGTTGAGGAAGAACAATGGAACGGGGGTCGAGGTATCGACGTAGTCCTCGGTGCGGATATCACATACGATGATAGCGTGATTCCGGCCCTGGTTGGAACACTCCTGGACTTGTTCAACATGTACCCTGCGGTGGAGGTTTACATCTCGGCAACGCAGCGAAACGAGAAGACTTTCCAAGTGTTCTTGGACAAGTGTCAGGACAACGGGCTTGCTGTGGACGACCTCCAGTTTGAGTGTCCAGCCAGGGCAGCGCAGGCAGGGCCTTTTTACAACGACCAAGTCGCCATTCGAATTTGCAAGGTTTCAAAAGGCATAATACATCGTCTTGTCTGAGTCATAAATAGTCAGAACTCACTGGTGATGCGGGCGCTTGGAGGAACAAGGGCGAAGATATCTCGCCGGACTCTTGGCAATAGCATGATAGCAGGTCTATGCATTCCAGCGCCGACTTATTAGACTTTGCCGCTGCAGAGGGGTCTCGGCCCCCCGTCAGCCTCTTAACCGCCTAAGCTTGCAACTCAGTCGGGACAACCGAGCAAGAAAAGCACACTGCTCCGTTGATATGAAACCTCCTGCCACCCTCTTGGCTATTGATACAAGCTGATGATGGTTCATCCGCCTCCGACAATCATGCCACTGGCTGGGTGATGGTCAGGTCAGCATTGGCGTGGCCCCGCATGCCAGTGTCCCGGTCTCTAGGTTTAGAGCTTGTCTAGGGCCGTC
>JAMYIC010002158.1:3336-30544 GCA_024112705.1 Microcera coccophila | reverse complement strand
TTTTTTTTTTTTTTTTCCCTTCCCTTGGTGAGTTATGCTAGGGCGTTATGTTGTTATGTTGGGAGACGGGCGATCCCTAGAGTGAGTAAAGCCTAGGTCTCACCGAAGCGAGTCATCGTCCACCGGGCTATGTTTGATATGCAGATGAATCATTGTGAATCACGACGGAAGCCATCCATCCATCCTAGGGTCTGCGATGCACGTCATGATGCCTGCGAATGCGTTATGGCAAAAGGCGATTCGCCATGGAATGGATCATCACCGGTCGAAATTGTCCCGTCACCCGTTTCGTCCGTCGTTTCGTCCGTGCCGGCGGTCCTCTCCGCAGACATCACCACATCTCGACAGCCACCAAAAACGCCTTGGCCTTGGTTTCGGGTCAACTAAATCCTTCCCTCCCTCTCCTTTTTTGCTTACGAGATCTTTGCTCGTTCGGCGGACTTTGGTGGAGTCCCGGTAGTGCGCGCGCGACATGTCCTCTTCCAGCCCAAGTGTGGTGTATGGTCTCGTCTCCGCTCCACCAAACAAGCGTTATGCTGCCCCCATCCCCCCGTCCGTCCCCTGCGGATTTTCCCATCGTGCATCTCTGGGCGAGGATTTTCCCCTAGGCTCGATTCGACCTCGGCGGAGTTGGGAACTATCATTAAGCGTAAGGCTTGGGCCTAAGGGTCATGGACGAACGACGCCGGGGGAAGTTATAAAGAACGCGGTGGCTCGCCGCCACTGAGGTTTCATCATAATCCCCGTTAGATCCCCCAAGAGCCTCACTCCGTCTCGAATTCGACGACGGGCTTCAGAATTAGTCTTCGTTCGTTCGACACACCTTGGGAAACTCAATCTGGCAGATATCGAAAAAAAAAGAGAGAAAGAAAAGAATATGACTTCGGCACCGAAAAACCTCGAGCTTCCCCAGGAGCGGGATCATGCTCCTTCGTCCGCCTCGACGCTTCGGGGAGACGATGAAAATCTTCAGGAAAAGAAGGGTCAGGGTGAGGATGCCACCCTCGAGGGAACCACCGATGGCCAGAGTGATGTCCTCAATGAGGATGAGTACCCATCCGGGATCAAAATGTTCTTTATCGTTCTAGCGTTGGTCCTGAGTGTCTTCCTCTTCTCGCTTGATTTGGTACGTCCTCGTCTACACCCCCGGCCAAAGCATCAAAGACCAGCACCTTACTAACGAATCTAGACTATTGTTGCAACCGCCATCCCCAAGATCACAGATGAATTCAAGGGTCTAGACAAAGTCGGATGGTACGGCGCAGCCTTCTTCATGACCGTCGGAGCCTTCCAATCAACCTGTAAGTCGTCTCACCGCCCATCACCACCCATCACCACCCCTTATCCAAGGCCACCCTTCTAACCTTCACCCAAGGGGGCAAAATTTACAAATACTTCCCCCTCAAGGCCTCGTTCCTCGTCGCCATCTTCATCTTCGAGCTCGGCTCCGTCATCTGCGGCGCCGCCCCCAACGCCGAAGCCCTCATCACCGGCCGAGCCATCGCTGGTGTCGGCGCCGCCGGGCTCGGAGCCGGTGCCTACACCATCATCGCCTTCTCCGCGCCGCCCAAGAACCGGCCTGCTTTCACCGGCATCATCGGTGCTTCCTACGGCGTCGCCAGTGTTATCGGTCCCCTCCTCGGTGGTGCCTTCACCGATCACGTCTCGTGGCGATGGTGCTTCTACATCAACCTCCCCATCGGTGGCCTCTCCGCGCTCATCATCCTCATCTTCTTCCAGACTCCCCGGAATGCCGTTCCGGAGAAGGCGCCCCTCCTCGAAAAGTTCCGCCAGATGGATCCCCTGGGCATCATCATGATCATGGGTCTGACCGTTTGTTACATCCTGGCTGTTGGGTACGGTGGCCAAGCCTACTCCTGGAACTCGTCCGTCGTCATCGGCCTCCTCGTCGGCGTCGTCCTCATCGCCGCTGCTTTCGTCTTCCTCCAGTGGTTCCAGGGTGAACGCTCCATGATCTCCACCCGAATCATCAAGGACCGAACCGTCTTCGTCATGAGCGCCTTTGCCTTCATCTTCGCCGGCGCCTTCTTCCTCGCCATCTACTACATCCCCATCTACTTCCAGTCTGTTCACGGCACCACTCCCACCGGTAGCGGTGTTCGCAACCTGCCCTTCATCATCGCCGTTACTTTCTCGACGATTGCCAGCGGTGCCCTTGTCTCGGCTACCGGCTACTACCAGCCTCTACTTATCGGTGGTTCCGTCATTGCTACCATCGGTGCCGGTCTTCTCTATCTCCTCGACGTCGACACTCCTACTGGCAACTGGATCGGTTACCAGATTGTCGCCGGCACTGGCTGGGGTATTGCATTCCAGATTCCCATGATTGCTGTTCAGGGCACTGTTTCTCCCAGGGATCTCTCTTCCGCCACCGGTATTCTCCTGTGTAAGTGGCAATCGCACTGCGAACCCCCGATCATCACGCTAACAACCTCACAGTCTTCCAGGGTCTCGGTGGTGCTTTCGTCGTTTCCGCCGGCCAAGCCGCTTTCATCAACACCATGATCAAGAACGTCCTCGCCAATGCCCCCGACATCAGCAAGAGTACCCTCATCCTTACCGGCGCGACGGAGATCCGCAACGCATTCAACTCCACGCAACAAATCGAAATCATCAACGGTTACATGCAGGGCCTCAAGGTCACGTTCGCGATGGCCATTGCTGGCACTGGCATTTGCGTCTTGATCGGCCTTGCCACTCGCTGGAAGAAGCTTGACCAGGAGAAGTTGAGTGGTGGCGGTATGGCCTAGATGGATGCGCTGCTGGGTAGCGCATAGTAACAAACTACCATTGATTCAGGATTATATGCATTGGTTGGTAGATCAGTAATAGGTGGCACGACTCACTAGACGGAGGGATCAAGACCAAGGACTATAGATTACAGACTAGCATCAGCATTGGGCGGCGTTTGAGGTTCTTTGATTCAAGACAAAGGATGATCATCTCCTATATAGCTAATTTTATACATCAAAAGTTGACATAGACTTTTCTCTACATGGTGATAGCGATGTTGCATTAAACAAGGAGATGCCCACCACACATTCAATCTCGCTCTAGGGTAGCTCGTTCACATGTCATTCCATCCTCCGACCCGACTCGGCCGAGACCCCATGTCATCTTCGCCAAAAACATCCCACCACCAAACCACACATCCCCAGCAGCCTCAAAACTCCGCAGCAGAAACCATCACAAGAAGCCATTGCGCCTCGAAAATGGGTCCAAAACTACCCTCCCGACCATAAACCCAAACTTAAACCTCTCCTCCTCCTCACCCGCCCCTCGAAAAAATGTCGTTCCTCCTCCGCGCGGCGCACCGGCGCACCATCACCACTCCGAACCCGCCGCACCTCTTCACCACTCTCCGCACCCTCCGCACCGCGGCGGCCGAGACCGTCCCCAAGACGCCCATCAAGGTCCTCCGCTCCGTCAACGCGGTGAGGAGGTGGCGGAGGCCGCAGGTGGTGAATTATCGGTCGGTCGGGCTGGTACCTACCATGGGTGCCTTGCACGAGGGCCACCTGTCGCTCATTCGCCAGGCGGCCAGGGAGAACCACCATGTCGTCGTCAGTATATACGTCAACCCTGCGCAGTTCGGCATCAAGGAGGATCTGGCGTCGTATCCGGTGACCTGGGAGTCGGACACCGAGATCCTCGCGAAGCTGGACCGCGAGCTGGCCGACGACGGGGCCAACCTCGGGCGCATCTCCGCCATTTTTGCGCCGACCACGGACGAGATGTACCCGTCTGGGTTCCCAGGGCAGGAAGTCGACAGTAAAGGCAGCTTCGTGACCATCACGCCCATAGGCGAACTCCTGGAGGGCTCGAGCCGGCCGACCTTCTTCCGGGGCGTCGCGACGGTCTGCATGAAGCTCTTCAACATCGTCCAGCCCGAAAAGGCCTACTTCGGCCAAAAGGACGTTCAGCAGACCGTCATCATCCGCCGCATGGTGCAAGACTTCCGCATGCCCATCGACGTCGTCATCGGCCCAACCACCCGCGAAGCCGACGGCCTCGCCCTCTCCTCGCGAAACGTCTACTTGGGGCCCCGTCGTCGTCACGCCGCGACCCTCCTCTCCAGCGCCCTCCGCGCCGCCGAGGTAGCCTACGCATCGTCCGACACCCTCACCCGGGAAGCCATCTTGACCGCCGCACACGAGACGCTCGCTTCGGTGGCGGCTGCCCAGGGCGAGCTGCCGCCTACGGAGAGGGTGAAGTTTGAGGTGGATTATATCTCGCTCGCGGATCCGGAGACGTTGGTGGAGCTGGACGAGGTTGATCCCCGGAGGGGAGCGGTGCTGAGTGGTGCTGTGAAGATGTTGCCTGTTGAGCAGGCGAAGGAGGGTGAGGACTTGGGACATAGCGGGGGGCCGGCGGTGAGGTTGATTGACAATATCATTTTGAAGCCGAAGAAAGATGCTTGAGGATACCCTGAGTGAGGATTGAAATAGAGCTGAGAATGATTACAACAATAGAGTATGCGTAAAGGTCGGATTGGACCGGGACGGCTAGAAGGAATATGTCATTTATATAAAAACGAGGGTAAAATACTTGCCAACCAGGCTCCGCCAGATATACATGGAATGCTATGCCTTACACGTCTGTCTTCATTTACAAGTGTGCCCTTCCCTCCAATGTCCTCTTCCTCCTCGCCTCCTTCACGTTCTTCGTGAGGGCCTCCTGGTCCTCGCTACTCAACTGAGTCGGCGCCTTCCCCTTCCCACCCCTCTCTTCTTGTTCGACCTCTTCATATAGCTTCCTCCCCAGCATATCCGTCAGCCTCAGCACACGGCTGCTCACCGTCGCACCATCACGCCGATTCTTGCCTTCACGACGCGACTTGGCGATCTTTTCGGTAAAGTCCCATAGTTTGCCTTCTGCGAGGAGATCGCCAGTTGCTGGATCGCGGGAGGGTCGCCAGGAGGAGTCAAGCTGGATGCGTAATGGAATCTTCGGGTCCTTGGATTTGACGACATGGACGATTTGGTCTTCTTGGAACCGTGAGTACGAGTTTTTGAGCGTTTCCTTGTTTACGGCTTCGAAATAGGAGAGGTCGCCTTGGTGGTAGAGGGTTTTTCCAAGCTGTTCACAAGTCAGTTGGCATTCTGGTACTGGAGGTAGGAGTACTTACAATCTGTGCCTGATTTTGAGCTCTTCCTTGCTCAATCCAAATGTCTCCGTCTTGACCCGGTGGTGGTGTGAGTCCAATAAGAGACACTGCCGCTAGCCAGGTAGCTTCGATGAAGGGCCAGATAAGGAAACAGTAAAAGTCGTAGTTCTCACGACCCGCCTTCCTTTCTTCATTTGAGAGACCGATCATTGTGATATCGCCGTTATCATCGCGATCGAGACGGACAACGTTGTCTCCCTCCAAGCCACGTAGCGTCTTGTCCAAATTCGCATTCAGGCCCTCACCGGAGAAGATGAATTCTCCGCGGAAGAGCGACGAGAGAAATGAAACCTGGGCTTTAAGTTCATGAAAAGGAATATCCTGCGTTGCGGGACCGCCTCCTTGCTTCACCCTTGTGTACATGGCAACGCTGACTAGAGCCTCGTAGATGAAGAGGTGAATAGTCATGTTGCGGTAGAAGGAGAGTTGGAAGCGGTCCACAGCGTAGTACGTGGGCTCTGGTAGTCCCTCGACGACACCTACAAGATCTTTGCCCAACACTTCGAGACCGCGGTCAATGATCTCGGACAAAGGCGCACCGCCGAAGTGAGCCACGCGCCCACCCTTGGCGCGAACACGTTGAGTGAGCCAGTCAACTCGGCGAATCAGCTCCTCCTTACCGACGCCACGGCCTCGAAGAGTCAGGAGAACTGTACCGATCAGTGCAGTGGGCATGACTACCGAGACATCGTTGATATCCCCGAGCACCTTGTAACCAATTGTCCGCAATAGCTTCCCACGAACGGCTCTGACTTCAGGTCGATGATGCTCTGTATCTAGGCCTGCAGGAATGCTGGGCAGTTTCGAGAGTTGATCGTCAATGAACTTTCTTAAGCTCCAAGGCTCGTGGAATCGAACATCTACTCTCCCCAAACGTAATGATAAAACAGAAGAACCGCCGCTTAAGAAATCGGTCAGGTTCTCCTTTTTCTTGGGCATCCCCAGGAGCTCGCTAACGTAGCCTTCGGTCTCGATGACTTTGTCGTACTGCGTGCTGACAGGGCAAATGATTGTGTCCTCGACTCTTCCGGATAGGATGCTGTCGAGGATGAAACTGAGAATGCCGAACTTGGGAGGAAGCAGCTTCCCTGTTCTGGAGCGGCCTCCTTCGATAAAACACTCGAAATTGTAGCCCTCCTGTAGTAACGTATCGATATATGTCTGTACTACTGTCGTGTAGAGAACATCGTCGCCGAATGCCCTCCTGATGTAGAAACCGCCAGCATGCTGCAGAAAGCTGCCTACGAGGGGAAAGTTCAAGTTATCCCCTGCCACGACAACTGGCAAAGTCAGACCCAGCCGGTAGCAGATTAGCTGGAGAGAGACGTAGTCGACATGTGATCGGTGACTTGGTAAGAAGATGATGCTTTGCTTCTTCTTCGCTGCCACCTCGGCAACCTTCCTCAACCGCAGAACCTCCTCGCTGGACACGTGGATACCCTGATGATATGCCCTTGTCAGCAACTGCGTGACGAGGTAGTATGCGCTACGAATGAACGTCTTGCTCTCGAACTTGCAAATCATATCATCCGTCATCTTGTCCGCCACCTCCTGCAGCCCTGCCTCTACGGCATTGAGCCTTTGTGCCCGTTTCGTCGCATAATCCTTGTCGCTCCTGTTTAGGAGGCCCTCTTTCTCCTCAACAGCAACACGATCTTCGGCAAGTTGGACAATTCGCTTTTGGAGCAGCGGCGCAGAGAGTATCATGGACTTCATGTTGTCAGAGAACCCCGAGTAGAAGACCGGTTGGCCAATGACACGATCGTAAGCCCGCCATCCCTGACCGGAGACGTAGAGAGACACTTCGCGGAGGAATCTGGGTTGCATTGATAGTCAGTAGCGGCTCTGGGATGGGAGAGAGGGGGGCAATCATACTGAAGTGGCTCGGAGCGAAATGATGCAAACTTATCCATCAATGCTTCCTCTCTATCATCCCGAGGAAGCCTTGGCGCTCCTACAAAGCCGCTGGGCTGAAGAGTGACCTCATCTCCAAGAATCTGGAGGTCTGGGGCCGAATTATTGGACGCATCGACCGAATCATCATCGTATTGTGACATGATGAAGACTAAGTTGCTGCTATGCCTCGGTAGCGGATGACAACAAAGTTTGCGGGAGTGGCTCGACGGTCAGCTGTAGAGTTGTGCCAAAGCGTTCCTTGTAGCGACACCATCTCAGAGACATGGCAGCGTCACGTCTGAATGGAATTGGAGCACAACCTGGCATGGTCTTGTCACGCTTCTTGGATCTCCCGTCCATGTGGGGCAACTTGTTAAGCCGAGAGTTGTGATCTTGTGACGGCATGTGAAGGAGGAGCTTTGACCACACCCACTTGCCGTCTCGACTTTATCTGGGGAAGCCCCACACACAACTTTTCCTCTGCTGCAACCTGAGGCTATCGAAACCTCTTCCAACGACGACGACGACGACGTCTATGCCATGGCTACCGATTCGGGCCAAAAGGCTACGCAGGATCTGCTGGCCAGAGCTCACTCTCCTGATACCGTCAAGCGTATATACAACGACAAGATCCAGCATCGCCCGCTACTCCTTCGACCGACGTCTCCCCCACCATCGACGCTCAATGCGCGTGCCGCTAGAAGAAAAGCGCGGCAAGACAAGAAAGCGAAGCAAAAGGTCAAACCGAAGCCGCTGTCATCGCGTGAGCGCCGAAAACTAGGTCTCTACGAAATTCCCAAGGATGGGCAGAAATACGCCATTTATGAGCCGCTACATAAACTCTGGGTGGGGTACATCCGAGAAGTCCTGGGTAACGACATCTACACAGGTAGCCCCAGTGCTGCCGCGAAATTGGCGAGCGCGGAATTCCATGGTGCCATGGTTGAAGTAGTCAGAAGTCACTGTCCTAGCCGCGTTGGAACCAAAGGAATTGTGGTTAGGGATCGCAAGTTTGCCATGGAACTGGTGACGCCGAAACGGGGACTCAAGATGATCCCCAAAGAAGGCACCGTTTTTCGTGTTGAGGTTCTAGCCGACGACCATCTTGAGGAGGGTCAAGACCAGGGCAAGAAATTTGCTTTCGATGTTCTGGGCGATCAGATGATGCTGCGGGCTCCGGATCGCGCAAACAAAAAGTTCAAGGCCCATTTCTTGACGACGATTTGAAGATACTTGACAGGACACCGCGACAACTACTTCCACAGAGTCTCATTCACGGATGTTGTGGAACTCCAATCTGGCCAAGACCATATGGAGAATTACTCCATCTGCTGTGCCTTATTCTACCTGGATCAAATTTTATACGCCAAGTACTACAAGTCGCATTGACTGGTCAATTCTTTTTGTGTCTAGCAAGAATGGTTTGTCGAATCAGCTGGTAAGATGGGATACACCTATGGAGAATCAGATCTTCGATACCACTTAAGCAGGGTAACTTGAAGTAAGCAGCACGCTAGGAGTGTTTACGGCATCGGGAACTTCCGCTGCCTTCCAGTAAGAGTGCCGTCCTTCGGTTCACTAGGTCAAAGAACTGACGATAACGTATTAGAGTCACCTTTCATTTTCGAGGACTGGCGGATTTGGATAGGATTGCCTTCGAAATTCTACGTGGCGATCTGTGACTTTTACGGACAGCGTTCGTTGAGTTTGCTGAGTTTGCTGAGTTTGCTGAGTTTGCTCTCCGGGGATCCAGTTCCTCGCTTCAACAGACCTTGGCAAACAAAGTTCAGCACTTAAAACAGCAGGCAGCATCACCGAGCACACATAACTTAGCTTTCAATGTTGTTTATAGATTGTGAAGGAACAGTCGCACATGATCAAGCCACCATGAGTCCGCAATCCCTTTGTGTTAGCGTCATCCAATATGTCACCTTGTTGTCGTGGTTGCTGGTACTGAGGGGATGGCGGTACGGTGATTGTGGTCGTCTAGTTGACACGTATCCTCTGAGAGATGTGCCCTACTGTGGCACAAGGCGTACCTTTTTTTTTTCAAAAGCTTAAGGGATATTGGCTGTCTGAAGAAATGTGCGTTTACTCGCGAGCAGTACCATCGGAGGTCAAGGCTGTTGAGTGGTTGGTTGTGTACGAAGATCGCACCTGTCATATATGATATATCCGTGCCATGAAAGAAACCCTTTACTTGGCGACCTCGGATTTTAAGAACAAAGAAAAAAAGGCTGACGACACATATCGCATCTCGATATTTCTGGAGCTTCCATCTCGTTAATGCGTTCGATCTAATGTCATGGGCTCAGCCCTGGGACTCGCAGGGTCGGCTAAACCAAGGATCACTGCTTGGGGTTTAGCGCAATCGATGCCTTTGACCTAATTGGGGCTATTCTAGCCGGACTCCAATTTTCTTCTTCGCCAACCTTTAGGTTTTTTCTGCAAGTACCTGCCTTAGCCAACCCTCGAAGACCTTATTGGAAAAAACTCCCTGCTTAAGGCAATCTGAGCCTTCCAGCTTCTCGAAAACAAAACAAAGCATCCGCATTCACTTCGCACACACACCAAAAATTCTTATTTTATCCAGCAAGCCTACCGTGACACTTGTGTTTCTCACATTCACTTGTCTCATCCAAGACGAGCTAGCTTCATTACTGGATAGCAATAACGAACCGGTGCCCCGTTCGCCCCAAATCAGAAAAATCCTATTCCGTCATTCACCCACGATACGTGAGACCTTACCCGCGTATCCCACTAATCGACTCTCACTACGATATTCATATACACAAAAGAGCGCTTACAGCCCATAATGCCGTCGAATCTTCCTTCGAGTTTTGCCTCGGCTGCCGCTGGCCAGAATGCGAACCGCGATGCGAGAGGTGGAAGAGCTGATGGGAGGGGAGTTGCAACAGGGGACTGGTGAGTTGCTGCACCCTTTTGATGGCTAGAGCCCGCGCGCCGCTGTGTCTTTTTGTGCCTGTGGCTAGCATCCTGTCGAGTTTTTGACACGTTGTGCTGCGCGACGCTGAGATTTTTATGTTGTCGCCGCCTGTCCATGTGACGATGATTCATGGTTAGGTTGCGCCTCCGTTGCACTCGTTGATCGGCACACGACACTCAGCTTGCGGCTCGACAACACATAAAACCACATGGCCACCAGAATGCTAACATTCAATTCAGGTCGAGACGAGACGGCCGTTCCACTAATGGTACGCTGACCTTCCGACGATCATCTACGACTCCTCTGGGCCAGCCCTCGTCACAGCCGCCCCTTTCAATCGACCATGCAGTCCAGCCCCCAGCCGCCGAAACTCCCATCGTACAACCTGCGGCGTACGACTTCGGCCCTCCGAAATATACAAGGGAAGATTTGCTGGACGTGTATCGTCTGCACAAAATGCCTGAAGATGCTTCTCGGCTGTTTATTTCGGGTTGGAATCCCAACCAAGTGAATGGAAATGCGCCGAGAGGCTGGGGCAAAATCAACGACAACCACATCCCACAGGAACCGGGAGCGTGTTGGGACGAGGCTGGGGACACCGTCCCAATGGGATTGAGGGATCTGTCAAATGAAGAGAAGGAGGTGAATACAGCCCCAAAACCTTAGCTGCCTGACTAGGCTTCGAGACCCAGAGTGGCTGACAATTTGCAGGCATTTTCCACAGAAATCAACTCTCCTCTCAAACCACCAACGCAGAATAAAGAAGGGCATCAGCCCGGAGCCAACGGGCGTAAGGCATCACTATCTCAAGGAGCTGCGAATCCATACGGCCTTAGCTCACCAAGCTCAGCCACGCGACCAGGCGCCCGACGACGCGAGACCATGGAATCGAACCCGTTCAGTAGTAGTGCTCTGAACTCGCCCACGGCGAGTCGCTTCAGCAACCGTGACGACCCCAACTATTGGTTCCGGGGAAAGAATACCGACCTGAAGGAAACGGAGCCGGATGAATCTGACGGCGAGCAGCCCGGCCGCGACATGACTTCAAAGAATCCGTTTGGAGCCTTGATGCGATCCAATACCGGTGGATTGCCACCCATGAGTTCCATTTGGCCGCCCTCGAACCAGACAACTCCGGGCCCGGGTGCTTTCGGTAACTTCGCCATGCCTTCCTCCTCTGCCGTCGGTGAGAAGCGGGCAGGCGGAGCAGGTGGCGGAAGCCGGCTGGCCCATTTAATGACCAAGGATGCCCAGGATAATACTGGGGGGAAGGGTGTCGAGAGTCCTAATCCCCTAAACCAGCAGTCTTGGCGATCTCGACCTCGCACTGACACCGACCCCTTCGGCGATGACGGCCTGTCTGGAAGTGCGGTTCTGGGTGGAGCACAGGACACGGGCCCTATTGGAATGTCTCAGGCTAACCGAGCAGGCACTTTGGGCACTCCAGTCAAGGGATCTACTGGTGACTTTGGCATGTCGGGCCTCGATCTCGGTGACGACAATGGCCCCATCAGTCCATCGGAGACGAACCCCTACCGTAGCCCCCCTGCTGAACGACACGACCACGACGAGAACGACGCGAGTGGTAGCGACAAGCACCTCGGCTCGAACTCGCTGGACCAGACTTCCAATTTCGGTTCAATCTCACGCGGTTTCGGTGGCGTCCCCTTCGATGCCGGCGATCGTAGTCAGACGTCCAGTGTTGGGGCCAAGGGTTATCCCACTTTGAATACCCTTTCTGGCTGGCCTGCTCCGGGTGGGCCTTCGATTGGCACCCCCGATCGCGAACGCCCCAACTTTGGCGGTGCTTTTGGGAACTCACTGTTCAGCCCCATGGGCGACCTTCAGTCACCTGGCTTATCCAACCTCCAGAATGTGTTTGGTCCGGGCAGTGCTGGAGGCATCGGAACCGGCAGCATCAGCCGAGGGAGCAAACTGGGCTCTCTTTTCCCCCCTGCGATGCAAGCACAGATGCAATCTCACGATCATGACAACAACCTGTCCGATTCCTTACCGGATCTTCGTCAGAGCAACCCGCTTGGAGCCATTGGCCGTGCTAACTTTGGTATGCCTGCTCGAGACACGGAAAGCCCCATGCGGTCCAACCGTGGAGTATTTGAGGAGTTGTTCCCGTCTAGCGACCCCAACCGTTCTCATAACGTTTTCAGCACTGCCGAGCCAGGACACCCGAGCACAACCGCAACTGCTTCTCAATCATTCACCCCTGTCACCGGCGGTTTGCCCTTCGGTGGCAGCCAAACGGGAGTCGAACCCCCATCTGCGCAAGTCCGCCAGATGGTTATGCCTGATAGGATGAGGTGGGTATATCTCGACCCCCAGGGACAGGTCCAAGGGCCCTTTACCGGGCTTGAGATGAATGATTGGTACAAAGCCAACTTCTTCACGCCTGACTTGCGAGTGAAGAAGGTAGAGGATCCTGAATTTGAGCCACTGGGACAGCTTATCCGACGCATAGGAAACTCGCGTGAGCCGTTCCTTGTCCCCCAGATTGGTATTCCTCATGGACCACCCGCCCAGGCAGGACCCTTCTCTGCGTCTAGCACTAGCGGTGTTATTCCCCCGTTGAGTGGCGTTTTCCCCAGTTTTGGACGCACCCTCACGGCCGAGGAGCAAAATAATCTTGAACGCAGGAAGCAGGAGGAGCAGTATATGATGGTCCAGCAGAGAGAGTTTGTCATGCGTCAGCAGGCGCTGTCCAAGTATCAACTACAGGGCCCAGCTCTACAGCACCATTCGAGTGCTCAAAGCCTCCAGAGCCAGCCGAGCTTCGGCAGCATTACTTCCCCCAATCCTATCGGAATGCCCCCGCAAACGCAGCAGCAACCTATTGGAGCAATGGCCCCTTCGGCGGCTTTTTTTGATGGCCCTGGCGGACTCCATGGGAACATGCAAGGAGGTAATAGGGAGCCTCTCAGAGATGAGGACATACTGAATCTCTCTCAGGCTGAGCAACATGTTCTCGCATCCCTACACGGTGCCCCTGGCGCCGGTGCTCCCCAGCCGATTGGTGCATCGCTCGCTGGCCTTCGCACAGAACTCCCCAAGACCGAGGACCTCCAGCAAGACCCTGAAGGGTTTAGAGAGCGCTTACAGGAGTTTGAGGACTTGCGAGCCCAACACGACGCTGCTCAGGCGGAGGAAGCGACGGACAGTGACGAAAGCGATGAACCTGGCCCGGCTCCGGCTCCCGAACCCGTCGAGAAGCCTGTTGAACAGCGAGTGCTCTCTGGAAAGGCAGCTAGAGCTGCCAAGAAGAAGGCCGCCGAGGAGGCCGCTCTTTCTCTCACTCAGCTGGTACAGAAGACCCAAGCCGCTGCGGCCGCTGCTCAAGTCGCCGAGCTTGATATGCCCATGCCGTTTCCTCCGCCTCCGGCCCTTTCTGGAACGCCACTCCCTGCGCCCACCGCCCAGCGTGCTCGGTCTAACCTCCCTGAGCAGTACAGCCGATCTCGGTCTGGAACCCCTGACACCAACGCATCCGCCACTGCTCAGCCCCCGCCATTGGCCCCCTGGGCTAAAGATCCTGGTTCCGAGGCGCCCAAAGGACCTAGCTTGAAAGAAATCCAGGAAGCTGAAGCTCGCAAGGCTGCTAAGGCTGAAGAGGCTGCTGCCGCCGTCCGCAAGGCTGCTCTGGAACAGGAGGCACTTGCCATTCGAGAAAGAGAAAGGGCGGCCGCTTCGGCTGCTGGCCTCCCCGCTACTAGTACTTGGGGCCACGGCTCTCCTGCTGCTGCTGGTGCTATCCCTTGGACAAAGCCTGGAGTGTCTTCCAAGAGTATCGCCACCGGCCCACCCGCCTCTGCTGCGACGTCCGGGAAGAAGACCTTGGCTGAGATTCAGCGTGAGGAAGAACTACGCAAACAAAAGGCTAAGGATCAGTCGGGCGGCGTCTCCCTCGGCGGGACTAAGAATTATACCACCCTCGCTAGCAAAGCCGGTGCAGCCCTCTCTACCGCGTCTTCACCCGCTGCTGCTATTGCTGCCCCTGTGGGTAGCGGCTGGGCTACTGTCGGAGCCGGCGGAAAGGTCAAGGCTCCCACTGGCCCTACAACTCAGGGTCGCTCTGTTAGTGCCACCGCGACGAAGCCTCTCACCTCTCCTTCCAAAGCTATATCCAGATCCGCTGCGGGTAGCGGTAAAGCGGACGGAAATACAGCTATGGAGGAATTCAACAAGTGGGTTAACCGAGAGCTATCTCGAGGCATCACTGCTGTTGATGGTAAGTTGCCCTGCGTAAACGGACACTTGATGTTACGAAATACTAATGAGTAATAGTCGCAAGCTTTCAAGCCGCTTTGGACGTCCTTCCTCTCGACACTAGCATTATCGCCGATGCTATCTACGCCAGCTCAACAACTATGGATGGCCGTCACTTTGCCGAAGAGTTCGTTCGCCGCAAAAATCTCGCTGAGCGTGGCGTCGTTGAGAAGCAGCCAACTGATGCCAAGGCTGGTTCATCTAGCGGCGGCTGGAGTGAGGTGGCTAAGAAGGGCGGCCCAAGCGTCCAGCCCCGTGAAGCCGATACAAGTGTGCCTGCTGGCTTCAAGGTCGTCCCTGGACGTAAGAAGGGCAAGAAATAGAGATCAGAGCCCTGGACAAACGACTCGATGGAAGAAGAGAAGCGTGAGGAGAAGCAGGAGAAGATACGGGATCCTCGTTTTCGACGCGAAACAGCTCTTGTGAAGATTGGTTCTGCGTCCAAACATCGCAGGCGTCGTGAAAGCTTTGATTAAACCGAGCCTCGGGTCGATGGAGAACGTGTTCTAGGAATTATGTACGAGACACGAGCGAGGATGGATGATTGATGCCTGGGTTATGAATTAAAGCGTTGGCAGTCGGAACAGTTGTTGGGTGTGATGTTTATAGCGCATGGAAGAATTGATACGGAAGCGTGTGAGTTGAAATAGGCATTATTTGTGATGTTGCTGCGTGAGTAACAGCGAATTCAGCTCATGCTTCGCGATCATACGCTCTATGTCTTTCAGATAGTCAATATCTAGCTCTAAGGTACAATGATGTGTCCTCGTAAGTCCCGTCCAGGCATTCCAGATATTCTAGATATAGCCATCATGAACTACTTAAGCCCGGGTACTACAATATTTCATCGTTATGCCTGTGAGTGCACCACAGCTCTGACCACCACGATCATAAAGCGATAGTGAACATGCTCTCTACTCTCCTCGCGATCATTACATCGGGTTTGATGTGCTTGCCGATATTCCTGAGCGTCAAAATGGAACCTCTCAATCCTCATTCACCTCCAAAGCCCCGGGCTCTGTGAAATCAAGTAGGACTTCCGCCTACGCTCTAAGAGGTTCATCAAGGAGATGGATAGTTCAGGACGTTCGGTCTTCCAGACAGTATCTGATATCCGGCAGGCGGTGAAAGTACGCACATCAGGGTTCGGTACCGCATGCGATAGCAGTTGATAAGCGCAGTAAGGTCGAGGGATGGTACGAGGAAAATACCAGAAGTAGAGTTTGCTCAGCCAAATAAATGAAGCTACTACCCAACTCCTGCAAAGTGGAGTTTTCCCAAAGGCATAAGGGGATAATGCGACGATGCTGGGGCAGGGCCTTCGACGTGGTTTGACGGTGGAAGGCTCTTTAATCGTGTGTACTTCTCATGATTGAGGCAGCGTCCCCAATATTTATGTATATCTATATATATATTACGTAGCCAATTAGATTTAACTTTACGTACAATAGTAATATTAGGACCAGGATTGATGTGTTGAGCATTATCTCTTGAAGGGCGAGACATATGCGTCGACGGGGACTGGGGAGGGAAATAGGCCGACAGTCAGAAACTGATCGGCAAGTTTGTCGGCCAGAGGGCGGAACTTGGTTCCGATGGTGATATGGTTTTTAGGAAGTACAGCTAGGGCTCTTGTTAACTACAGATCTTTTTCTCAACGATATCTGCTTACCATGGAGGTGATGTGGCTTCCGAATGATCAGCATTATGGCCCACTGTCTATCGGAGCTTTCGGAGTAGAGAAACCTCTCCTCATTTCGATAGAGAGGCAATCTTATATCCCTTTTGAGGTGCTCTGGAACTCTGTTTCGCACTGCCTCAGGGATCTAAGGCGCTGTATCATCGTACGCGTAGTCGTATCTCGATGTTGCTGCGCGTGGATGTTGAGCGTTGAGCGGCAACGGGGGGGTTTTGGCGAAGAGAAGTTCGGTCATCGTAGATCCTAAACCCTAGTAAGTGAGTATATTGTCGCAGGTAATCGCTCGCTCCTGGGGCATACCGCTGTATGATTGCGTTGAACTTTATGGGTCGAGGCGATCTGAATAACAACACCGGAGGTGCGAGAGCTGGCGGGAAAATGAGATGATCGAAGCTGTGAGATGGCTGCTGTTATAAATGCGAGTGATGAAGAGGAGATGGGAGGAATAAGCTGGATGGATGATGGTGGTAGGTTTGGACGCGAGAGGTGGTGAGGAGGGGAGATGAAGAAGGTTGAGAGATGGTGATGCTATTATGAACGCGGGAGGTGACGAAGAGGCGAGATGAAGAAGGTCAAGAGATGGTGATGCGGAAGGAAGGCACTTAGGAAGCAAAAGTGGCTGGTAGAGGTAGGTAGTCTCGATATTCACAATAATAATAATACAGTAACATCTCCCTTCACCAATACATTTAACACGCGGGCTCAATAACAAGCTGAAAGTTCTATAACGTAGTAGGAAATTCCTACGAACAAGATTTTCACAAATATAATTTTTAGGAATTCTTCCATACCTGATGAATCAGAGTTCTTGACTTGTTTCCGGGGCGCGTTCATGAGCCTCGCGTTGCGAATGACAGGGGTTGAAGTTGATGGACTAGAAGTGCGGCCACGGGGGGATATCCTAATACTCACCCGAAGAGTGGCTTCATTGTTCATTTTGCCAAAATCTTGTAGCCTAAGGTGGTTGTCAGACAGGCAGCGCTTTTGTGCCGGACTCTAACTCATTTAACTCATGTCAAATCCATTATCAGAGTGTCAACATTGTGAATAGTCTCGTGCCACACTCCTCCACTTGACTCTCATCATTCAGTATCGTCATTGTCATCTATGACATTTGGTCTCTTTGTCGGGCTTCTGCAATCTCTTCGCTGCTCTTTTCTCATATTGAATTTCTGCGTTTATGAGGTTGGACTGAATTTCTCCCTCTGGCTAACCTCAACCAACAACTACATAGCTTTACCCCCAGCTTTACCCCCAGCATGATATTATTTCAGTGAAGTGGATAGCAGAATCAGCAGCGCAACTAAACTGGTAGAGGTGATATTTCATGGTTCGTATTCTGGGTCACCTAGTTAACATCATAGGCAGTTCAGGATGGGACAAGATCTTGTCAGGTCTAACGAGATACGAAGAGAATCGAGTACGACACGGAGGGTGCAGTATCTTCAATGATGTAAGGTTATCAAATGCTTTTCTACTCCGTTCTTTCCAGACAATGTAAGATCTATGATATTTTCAAACCCTCCATCAACCCTTCCAACACCTTCCAACCTTCGCTACCCTCCCAGTTTTCCTTCGCCCTGCCCATGACACTCCTGACAGCATTTCGTGCTTTACCCTTCCACTTCGCGCCGATGGTTTCCACATCGGGGCCCCAGTTTTCTAAAACTGAGACGAGCTCATCTGTGCGCTCGACGACGGCCCCAAAAGCCTTCTCGTTGATCGTCCAGTCCTTAGAATCATCTCCGGTTCCGGGCAGGAGGCCGCCGCTTGAAGAGCCTATTGCCGCGCGCCATGCTCGTTCCGCTGCATCGATGGAGCCGGCGTAGTCACGACGCCAAGCACGGAGGCGGGAGATGAGAGTCCAGAGTTCAGAGCGGTTTGTGATCAGCGGGGTCATCTCTTCTTCGAAAAGTCTTATTACAAGTCGCTCCATGGATCCCCGTGCTGGTTCGTAGACTCCAGTACCGGATTCTTTCTCTTTTGAGAGGACTACATCCTGAAGAATGGCCGATAGTACATCTGCATCGAGAGCATCCTCCGAATTGCGGATGCGGATGATGTTCTTCAAGGCCAGTATCATCTCTGGAACAGCAGGGGGGCGCACGCGTGAGGCTAGGGTAAGGACATTGTCCCAAATGCGCCAGTTATCGTGAGCGATCGACGCCCCTTTCTTATATGCTGCAAGCGACTGAGAGAGCAATGTGGCGGGATCGCGTTGGGAGGGCTTCTTGAGCAGGTCATCTCCTTCTTCATCGTCTGCAAGTGTTTTCTTCTCTTCTGCCTCATCCTTCGGCTCAGCAGTAACTTCGCAATACAGACTCCAAAGCGAACTACCAAGATTACTCCAAGTTCGAGCGTCTTCACCTCCCGCAGTGTCGCTGGCGCAACCGATAGATCGACTGAAAGCCTCCGCTGCGTCCTGGAACTGAGCGAGCCGAAGGCTGATATCGCCCAGACGACTCCACATATCAGGGCTCAACCGGTTAACTGCAGTAGCCTTCTTGTAGGCATCTTGAGCTTTTGTCAATTCCTTCTGCTGTAGATAGTGCTCGCCAAGTGATTTCTGCGCTCGGGCGTATCGATTCTTCGATAGTTCCCAAGCACGCTCATAATGAGCGGGCTCGCTCTCAATGTCGCCGAGAATACAAAATAGCCGAGGAGCATTTGGAGGTGGCGGGTCGCGTTCAGGACCGGAGAAATCAGCAGCCTTGAGATGCATCACGTCTTCACCAATATTGCCCTCGTCCGGATCTGGCAAAGATCCAGTAGGCTGGAAAAGCCGCCATCGAACAATCCCTTTAGCCTTCTCTTCGCCACCACTTCCTCGACCATCTTCGTCTTCTGCGGCTGCGGCGCTTGCCAAGCACAGAGCTACCTCAGCCCACAAACGGAGTCGCTTGAAGATTTCCAGGGCAGAAGACAGAGAACCAACACCAGCCCAAGCATAGGCAAGTTCGGCTTCGAGGTGCCATCGCGGTGGTGACGAAAGAGCATGGATGTACTGGAGACGAACATGTGCTGGAGCGGATTCGGATGCTTTGGGGGCGGGAAGGAAGGAAGTCGGTTTAGTCGGTTGATTTGAAGGAGTTGAGTCCGGAGCAGTGATTTGGATAGCCGGTGTCTCGGGGTCGCCGTCGTTTTCAGTTTCGACGCCTTTCTCTTGCGTCGTTTCCGCAGTCGTATCCGTCAAGACCTGATCTGAAACAGCCTGCAACTGAAGCACACCACGTTCGACAGTTCTGCTGCGATGAATTTCAATCCTCGACCGTACGAGCAGAGCTTGTGTGTAAATCTGCCAATTGGTTGACTTGTCTGCGATGACTCGTGTGGCATATGGAAGCACTTCTTCGGACGTTAATTTGTCGAGTGGCGAGAAAGCATCTTTGAGTGTGGCCTCAGTCAAGAGGATAATCTGATCAAGGGGTGCGAGCTGAGGCTGATCGTCTGGGGAGAGATCTGCTAGGACAGATGGGAGATTGTTGCTCTTCGCAGAGTCATAGCCATTCTGCTCTTTACTGAAATGGATTTGTTCGAGTAGGGTATCATCATTCAACTGTAAAGCATCAGGCTTGGCTTCGTCTGGTGGATTCTCGGCATCAACTGATTCAGTCCCACTCTTGGCGAGGACAACGAGTTGACTGATGCTCTTTTCTTGGAACTTGGTCCTCTTACCAAGAGCACCCGACAGGGTATATGTTAGTCCACTTGTCTGGGCAGCCTCTTTGAGAAGCTCCCTTGCCTTATCATCGCGACCAAGCAAGATATAGTTGTTAGCAGATTCGACAAGGAACTGAACCTTGTCGTCACGACTCCATCCATCTTCGGTGGCCCAGACTTCCCCACTGATAACCTCCTTTTGGACAGATTCGATCCCTTCAAGGATCTCGGAGGCAAGAGTTGGAACATCGCTCCACTGAGAACTTCGAGTAAAGTTAGAACCGGGGCCAAGACTCGGCTGGGTCAAGAGCTTGTAATGCCAAACATTAATGCGTAGCTTCGTCCATGCAAGGCTGTGCTTCGATAATCCGTTGGATGAGTTTATCTCGATACTATCCTTATTCGCAGAACCCAGAACTTCTGTGATGACGTATCTAGCAAAACTGAACAACTCTAAGTGAGGGATGTAAGTGTAAGGAGAGACACCGTCGACTTCGAGGTTCCTGAGGCATGTCTTCCGCAGGTCATCGATGGTCACATCTTGGGATCCAGGCTGAGTGTCCTTCCAGGCCTTGGCAAAACGATACTCGAGGGCGGCTGAGTTTGAGAGAACTGGACCAGTGACGTTGACCTGGAGAAAGGCATTGAAGGCAGCCAGGCCCACGACTAATGTTTGGGCTGCCTTCTCCTGATCCGCTGCCTGAGTAGAACCAGTCGCAGGGCTGGACCGCGGCGTAGAACCAGCAAGCCAAGCGGTGAAGTCGCTGATCAAACAGTCAGCAACCGGCGAGTTTGCGGCTGATACTGCATCCCCTCCTGAGACATTTCGGGAGGAGTGTAAGATGGACTCATATTGCCCGTTGCGCAAGGCGTCGCCACAACCGTTGGCGTCGGCCATCAGATATCGGTCAACGCAAGAGGAATGCGAAGTTGGCTTCGAGAAGTTTGACGTGACTCGTGGACCAAAGACTCAGCAGTAAGGGTCTGGCCTGAACAAGCGTTGAACTTTTTTATTCTGGATTTTAAGCCGCACGCCGGTTTCAGTTTTGTGCCGCTGCCGCCTCCGTCTCCGCAGCACGTCAAGCGCGGATTCGGCTCCGGGAGCTGGGAATTATAGATGAGTGGAAACGGATCTTAAACAGAGAAAATTCGAGATGTTGCATTCAGTCCGTTTGCTCGAAAATACTGCTTTTTTGATGTTGCGGCTCTCTGCTCCACCTCTCGCTAAAGTCTCTGCGTGGCAGCTGTGTTAGTCGGTGATCCTTCCATCAAGGGATGTGATCAGTCCTACGGCAGTAGAGGAGAACACTTTTGGCTTCGACGATCGATTTTTGTCGCAGCGACCTGACGGGATGTCCGAGTATCGTCTTTGGTGTTGTAGGAGAGTATTTTCTTCACCATCTCTTATCCGATAACCATGGTGGGGGCGGGGTAGCTTTAGAGCATGAAGGGCACAATGATGAGATGAACTGCCTAAATTTTCCTCCTGCCTGAGGTTTCTGTCATCTTCGACTTCGTTCGACTCCTCAGCTACACTTATTGATCTCGCAAGAAACATCAGTAGAGAAAGACAGGCTAGTTTCGCTCAATCTCATGTTACCTTCCCACCGGCCGATATCGTTCGCAAAATTTTCGTTCTTGAAGCAACATCCTGAGAGTGGGTAGCTAGTGTTCACTTGGCTTGCGCTTTAACTCATTTCTACGTTTTTCACTGCAGATTAGACGGCATGATGGGCCGGTAGACAAACGCAGGGACGGTTGCATGATTACAGAGACACTGTGTATGAAGCACATGTACAGCGACACGGTGAGACTAAAGTGAATTAGCGATGATACCCAGTTGCAGTCGGACCCTAACGGTTTCGACAGTCATCGACTATCATTATGGTTTCCCTCACGCAGCGATCATGCCAAATTCCCAAACGCTGGCCCGGCCTAGACCTTGACGGACCAGGGCTGATACCTTATTCGCGTTATGCCCGGTCCCAGAGTAAAAACTGGCCTTGCGACCGTCTAGGATCTTACAGGTCCCCATCCCAGACGGACTCATATGGACCCAATAGGGCGTTTCCAACACGCAGCCTAGTGACACATGCAAATATCCTTACGGAACAGACCGTTTCAAGCTGTCCGCATTTTAATCTTGTTTTCTCGATTACCCGATGGCTGCCGTATTGACCCGCCAAATTGCTGTTCCATATTTGTATCTGAGATTCCCAACTGGATCGAAGAGCTTACTCTCGGGCGGGCCCTCGTGGGTTTATCGTACAATAGGCAACTTGGTCTTACCGAAACGAGTCAAGCGGAGGCTGGAAATTGAGATTTCCTTACGGCCTACTACTCTGCAATGCGCGATTATGAAGGACAAATGGACGTCTCAGACCATATCGGTTTGTAAGTCGCCAAATCTCGCTTGTTCTGTCTGCACGTTCCTTACCTGTTGCTTTACCTCGAAGTTTAATCTCAGGTTCTGCTGATACTTGAAAATTCATGGGCGCCAATGCAGGATTTTCAATAGCATGATTGCCAGCCCGAGGCGTTAGTTGTCGACAGTCAATGACGGGTGATCTATCGCTGTTTATTCGGCGTAGACGCACGTGAGTAGCCACTATCACACCCAGCTTTGGACACTCTCGTGTGCTGCAATCTGACTAACCTCGACTCAGGTTCGGGCGTGTTCGTACGGTGACGCCGTAAAGCTGAGAAATCCCTAAACCGAAAGTATCAACAGGCTAGCCAATTGATCGTCGGCCGAGCCAATCACGAAATACAACGCATGCGAGGGAACGATAGGAAAATTATCAGATGGAGTCCTGCACCATTTTGGACGAAAATGATTGATCAGAAAAGTCGATGCCTAGCCGGGAGTCTGACAGGACGACTAGGGTTGTGGCACACTAGACGCTCCACCCGCCGCAGCATGCCCGATTAGCATGGGTCTTCCAGTTGCCGTCGTGCGGCACAGTGTTCGGTAGTGGTCGGAGAGCTGCGCCGTGGCCGATCACGTGTAGACAACGATGGTAGGAGATGGGTGCCAGTTCCTCTGATGCGGCTGTGTGTAGCAGCAGGGTACGTCGCAGAGAAGGCCCCGGCGTTGTCTGTCAGCCCTTGTAAGTCACAAGTGCAGTGAGGCATCTGGGGGAAGCAGATGCTGCATGAAAAGAGACCACCATGATTTGTTTGCCTTCTACTATGTTCGTCGCCCACAAGGGCTTCGAGACAGAGCTAGTACAGGGCCCAAGATATTTCCGAGTGCTGGACCTGACCAAATCGATACGAGAGGATAAGATGCCTTAAGAGGAATAGCCTTGCCTTGACTGGAGGGACGTACAAGGAAAGTTGGCGCGTGACCGGCGTTATTTTGACAACCCAACCACCATCGCTAAGTCCGGTCCATGGCCTGACATTAGACGAGGGCGGTGCATTTGTGGCGTGCAATCGAATGAATGAGTGTCAGGGCTAAGCTCGATGACGTTTGGAACTCCGAGGAGAGATGGGCTTGGGTGGCGGATCAGGCCATGATTGGCCAGGAAGACCCTGCAGAAGGAAAATATTGACGTTCAACAAGTGAGTACAGAGGAGGAAAAGAAAAAGGTTGTTTATCAGCTCTTGCAGTTTCATTGCTCCCCCGACAGCTAATTGATTGAGTGGTGGTATGCCAGCTTGGATATGCTGACTGGCACCAAAACACCAGGTACAGAGGTAAAAGATTCATTCCAATTCGTTGCATACACAGCATCTCAGCTGAATCATGCCCTCACCAAATCAGGAAGGTGTCGGGTAATGACGTAGGGTTCGGTCTACAGATTCGATTTTGGCGGGAGCTTCTGCGTAGCCCCAAAGATGGTGGATGCGAACCTGAGCAGTGCCGCTTTCACAGCAATCTTGGACTGAGCTGGGCGGTATCTGGTGGGGGCTCAACCCAATGACCCACCATTTGCATAATTCCCGCGCCAGCCTTTCTGTGACCACCGTTATAAACGGTATTGATGAGATCTGTACCTTAACTCAATGGAACGATCAACTACAAGGGTCCTTAGTACCAGTCTGCTAATGCCAGTATATCAGTACTGGTATGAAGGACCAGTACGAGCAGTTCGCAATATTAGTACGAACTATGGACCAGTACCGCCGTTATCGCACGACCCCTTTAGCCCAGCCCGTCCATCTCTACGGAAAAAAAGAACTCCCGAGGCCCCACCCCCACCTAGGCGACGCTCCCGAGAGCGGCCATCGCTTGCGCTAGACACTCATTCCGAACATTATCATAACATTAATCTACGCCGCCATCGAGTCAATTGAGCTGAGAAGCACCTGAAATCATGCTCTCTGCTACATCCGTGACCGTGCGCGCGGGCACCCGCCGAGCTGGTCGACTCTCTACGATAACTGCCCCTGCTTCAATATCGCACCGATATCTTCTCAGCAGACCCAACAACCTCAACGATACTCGAAGCTTCTCAACTACGAGGAGCCTAGCGGCCGCCACTACAACGAACACCAACTCGCCCCTTGGCAAGAAGAATGCCACAAATAATGTCCCGTCTCGTATTGCTTTAATTGGAGCCCGAGGATACACTGGCCAAGCCTTAATCGACCTCTTCAACACGCACCCTTATATGGACCTTCGGCATGTGTCTTCACGAGAGCTCGCTGGCCAAAAACTTCAGTCTTATACCAAGCGCAACATCGTTTACGAACATTTGACACCTGAAGATATCGCTCAGATGGATAAGGACGGCGAAGTTGATTGCTGGGTCATGGCCCTCCCTAATAGTATTTGCAAGGCCTACATTGAAGCCCTCGACCAAGTTCAGAAGGGTGGCAACTCCAGGAGCTTGGTTGTTGATTTCTCTGCCGACCATCGATTTGATAGCTCATGGGTAAGATCTCTTACCATCTAACCTCTAGACTATGCTGACCTGCACTCAAGACTTATGGACTCCCCGAACTCACTCAGCGCTCTGAGATATGCAATGTTAGACCCAGATCCTAACGGCATTGCTTGACTCTAAATAGCTGACTCCCTCCCTAGTCGAAACGCATCTCCTTGCCGGGTTGTTTTGCTATTGCGGCACAAATCAGTATCGCTCCTATGCTTGACTACCTTGACGGGCAACCTCAAATTTTTGGCGTGAGTGGGTACTCAGGCGCGGGCACGAAACCGTCCCCGAAGAACGACATCAACCTTCTTAAAGACAACCTTTTACCATACAGTCTAACAGGTCACATCCATGAGCATGAGATCAGTCACCACCTCGGTACCTCTGTTGCTTTTATGCCGCATGTGAGCCAATGGTTCAGGGGTATTGCTTTAACTATTAGCATCCCGCTTGCTGTGTCTCAAACGTCACGCGATATCCGCCAGATCTACCAGGACCGTTATGCTGGTGAGAAGCTTATCAAGGTCGTGGGTGAAGCACCCCTAGTGAAATCTATCTCCGGGCGGCATGGAGTTGAGATTGGCGCCTTTGCTACTGATAGCACTGGCAAGCGGGTGGTGGTGTGCTCTACGATAGACAATCTCAACAAAGGAGCCAGTACCCAGTGTTTGCGTAAGTGTCTCCCATAACCAGATATTTATCGAGTTACTAACAAACTTGACCAGAAAATATGAATCTCGCGCTTGGTTACGCGGAGTATGAGGGCATTCCTACTATATAACACAAAAGACCTCGTGGGGGTGTTCTGCAGAACCGACAGCGCAAGATCAATCTCTTGCCTAGATAAGCTCGAGCCAGACTCGGCCAGAGCGTGCGCTCGCCGGCGACATCGGGACCAAAATGCCTGCCCTTTAAGGGGTGCTGCGAGACCCCTCAAGTCGCGGAAGGCGGATTCAACGATATCTTGCACTGGCTTCCGGACTTCAGGTGGATGATGGCGGTGAAACGAGGGTTATACCCGGAACGCCAAAGTGCTTCGTAGACACGTCCTCGCGAAAGTGGCATTCTGGCTGCGGAACCGACAAGACGGTAAGGGGAAATTGAACGAGAGTCCTTCATGTTCCAGAATGTCATGAAGATTCAGATCCCGCTCAGTGTACAGCTCAGTACTCGACTGGCACTCTTCGTGTAGGCATGGATTTTCTTTGTTCCCGTGCTTTGCTTGAAGATGCATTTCTATGGAGGAGGCGAACACAAATGACTTGGAACAATGAAAACATAATCGTATTGGAGTTTCCTGAGTGATAGGTTTTGGTCGAACCACCGCGCAATGGCTACCAGAAGCCGGGCAAGATCTCAAGCGATGGAGCAAATCGTCTCGAGAATCAAATGTTTTGCCGATGCATGAATCAAGAGGACACCTTAAGTACGAAATCTTTGCCTTTTTTCCTCACTTTTATACTCGCGGCTGGAAACAGACACGCCAAGTTCCAAAGGGAGCTGACAGTGTCAACTCATGACCATATCCTTCCGTTTTATACCGCTGGCGTTCGCACGACCGTTTTTTCAACATTAAGCGTGCACAAATTATGCCAAACAGTCAGCTGACTCAGAATTCCCCGAGAAAAGTCTGAGGAAAGGCGGCAACGAGACTAACCCACTCTGTTCACGCAGCGCCACATGCTCTGGTAATACCCAGACACACCTTGCGGCGGGACAGCACCAACCTCCAACGGCCAAGAGTCTTACGCTAAGCAGTCAGCGGTTCCATATTCCCTCCCATCTGGTTGCCTGTGGAGGGAACTCCGGGTCCGGTTGTATGATTTGGAGGGGGAGGACCAGGGGGGAGAGCAGCCCACGACGAACCGGGCACTGGGAACCCTTCGCCGTATTTACAGGGACTTTAACCTTGAATTACAAGGAACCTTAGGCCCGTCCGTACGTCCGTGGAGGGGGTGGGGAGAAGACCCATGAAATCCACTGGGTTTTCCCTCAGCATCATGCCGCCGCCTTTTACGCCAATGGCGTCTCTCTTTTTCGATCTGGAAAAGGCGTGCTCTTTGGAGTGGAGGACCCGTCGTCATCAGACATCGGAATGCCTCTCAGAGTCTCTCTCTCATGAGCGGCAGGCTACTAGGATCAGCCATCGACTGGCGATCCGAGTGACACCCTGGTAGCACCCATGAGTTACAGACCAAGCCTAGAATAGCCTAGTCTCAGCCACAACGTTGTATACGGGGAATTCAGTCTGAGACGGCAATCGATCAGCTTCGGAGGGACGATGAGCCAACAACAGGCCGAATCGCTGCAGAAACAGAGAGGACGAGACCAGATGAATAACTGAGTTTCCGGTTGCCATATCTTGTTTGGAACCAGACAATGCAGCGTTGAACAACGATGCGAAACCGCACAATTGGGTAAACTGGTAATAAAACACCATGATGCGATAGCAGACAGAAGAAGGATCGCAGCGGCGAATCACCGATAACGAGAGCCACGCCAAGGTTTGGTTTCGTTTCGTTTCGCTTCTTTAGCTCCATGAAGCCCACTCCAACCAAAATAACAACAAAAAAAAGAATTTTCACGAGGAAAAGGTCACCAAACCTTAATCATTCTCTCTGAAGTTGTTGGTAGAGATTTGGTGAGGCAGACGCAAG